>CAUYLG010069631.1:0-72262 GCA_963573385.1 Cacajao melanocephalus | reverse complement strand
CCCCCCCCCCCCCCCCCCCCCCCCCCCCCCCCCCCCCCCCCCCCCCCCCCCCCCCCCCCCCCCCCCCCGGCGCCGGCCGGCACGGACAGACTAGGAAAAAGGGGAAGAGGTAAAGCAAGCCATGGAACTCTCAGCTCACTTCCTAATTTCTCCTAAGCTTGAACGGAGTCTGGGCAGAGGAGATACTCACCTTCTGGAGCTCCCACAGGCCCATCCCTGCACCTTCTTCTCATGAGCACTTACGACTCTCCCCTCACCCCCTGTGTCCCACTTTGAAGATCTGCCCACATGGGGAGCCCAGGCAGTGCAGAGGGGTAGCAGGGCACATGTGGGAGAGGAGGGCATGCTAGTGCAGACACTTTGATCTCTGGAGATCAAAGCCCTGGGCAGGGAAGGGCGCCCTCCCAGCCCGTCCTGAGTTCCCCTGCTCTGTCACACTCCCACCCTCACTCTGCCTGGCTCAGACACCTTCTGTGGCTGCCCTCTATCTACTGAATCTCAGACGAGGCCATTTGAATTTGATTTCAAGCCCTACTCTCACGCCAAAATAGACATTCCCAGCTAGCTCTTGCTGGTCTTATCTCTGTGGCCCCTGACCTCAAATGCACCCTCTCTCTGCCCCAATCAAATGGAGATGGGCACCCTCTTCCTCAAACTCTCTTCCAACTGGAAAATTCTCTACCCACTCAGGCTCAAGGCTCAGTCAAGCCCCATGTCCTCTAGGAATGAGCCTCCACCCTCCTCTGTCCTCTTCATCCTCTTCTACCACACTCCCTGTCCCCGGGCTCCTTGGAGCTGACCCCAATGGACTTGTTGACCTCCTCACTGCTCTCTCCCCAGAAAGGGACCCACATCTATCCCAGGGCCCAGCTTAGAGGTCACATGTCCAGCCCCCTTAGCACCCCGACACCCCACCGGGAGTTCCTCACATTATTTTAGAATCCCTTCCCACCTGGAACTTCCTTATTTATGGAGCTACTCCCCAAGTACGACTGTTGATCACTGGGTCAAGTTTCTTGTCTTAGACTACCCGACTCTCCCTTCTGGGCCATTGCAAGATCCATTCTGCCCTCTCCATCTGAGCTCCCGTTGGGGAGGAAACTTATCCCAAGGAGCGGGATGCAGGAGCAGGCAAGGGCTACTGCAATGCCAGACGAGGACGGCACCTGGGGCCTTTTCTCTCATCACTCTGGAGCTCTTCCTTCCCTCGATCTCTCTCCTTGTTCCCCACCCCCTTTCTCTTGTTTTCTTTGATCCATTGTCCTTTGCTTTTCCATTTATCTTCCTCCTTGCTTGCGAGAACTTACTGTAAACCAACTTTGTTGGACAACTTTTGTAAAATAGTGCCCAACATTTATCACATTTGTGTTCAATATTTTTCTTACATATAAAGAGCTGACAGCCTGCTCTTCTATGATAGATGTACTTATTTCTTTTAAACTATCACTAACCAAGCATATCATTTTTATACAGTAAGTGTATATTCAATTTTCTACAGTTTTGACTACTAAACAGCCTTACTAGTGAGACAAATGGCGCATATATTGCAATATTAGTGAGAGCTCTTTTAAACCCATGTAATAAGATTGCAGAGTCGATGTTCATTCCCATTTGTGCAGCTGAGAAGATGAAGAGAACCAAGGGTGAATCTGGCTGGGAGGCTTCTCCCTGGGAGTCCAGCACAGGCGCCTGGCTGGGCAGTGTCTTCTTCCTCAGGTGCTGGCCGGCTTCCAGGTCCTGGGGCTGAATCTGGGGCAGGGAGTTCTCTCCCACAGTAGGTTTTCATTTTACAAATACGTTCTAAAGCCTTTCTCTTTCCTGCCTAGATTCAGTACCACCAACGCCAGCTGCTGAGATGAGAACGACTTCTATACCTCCAAGAACTCTATGTTGCTATGGGTGTTCTTAGCCTAGTCCGAGTGCTGCCGCCATGCACAAGCACTCACCCTGTAGCTGAGGCGTAGACCCACATTCCATTCGTTCCTTCTTCCCACCATTTCCCCTCTCATTTCTTCATAAACTGAGCTCCTACTATGTGACACATTGAGTACCAATGCACAGACCCATCCCGACCCTCGAAACTCGGTCAGTTCAGGGGTGGAACAATTTAAGAGGGTGAGCCAAAGGGCGACGGAGTTCATGGTAAAAGAGCTAAGGCCATTACAGAAAAAGGAAGATCGGGAAGGAGGACTTGAAATGGACTTGGCATCAGTTCCGGGACGCTTCTGGGGTTGAAGCGTTGGTAATGGATCTGTTGCAATTCAGCCACGGCGATGATATACGAGGCTTTCCCACTGACATTGAATCAGGTCACTGAGCCCATTGGATGTGATACAATGTCAATGAAACTGTTATGTGTTATTGATGTCAGCCATGGAATAGATAAAAACATTATAAAAATAGCTTTTGTCACCATTTACATTTTTTTTTCATAAATGGTAAAAGGCATCACTCCCCACCTGTCAGGGTGTGAGGCAGCTGAGGAGCTGTTTTCATGCCAGTGACTAGAATCTCAGGAGGTCAGAAGCGGGGCACTCTCCCCATGAAAAGTGCCTGCAGAACAAAGGCCAAGGAGTTGCCTCACTCTTTGCCCTCCAAGGCTAAATAGTTGACCCAGAAGAATATAGGATGAGTGAGGTGAGGAAGTTCCTTCTTTCACTCAACAAACATGCATTGAGACCCTACAGGTGTGCTAGAAATAGAACTTGAAAATAATCCTTCCAGTTCTGATGGCATTCATAGCCTACTATGCTCTCAGGGTTCCCATCTGAAACCTGCCAGATGTGGTCAACCCTGCCCCACATGGAGGTTGCAAAGTGTGAATGAGATCTACAGCTGACAGTCAATCCACACCCTTGCTCCCTGGATGTGGTCATGATGTCCCAGTGATGCATGACAGTCCATGTCTGTGTCGAGATCTTGCTTGGAACTTAGAGAAATGTTGTCTTAGGGTCTCCTGGTTGGGCACCTGAGGAGCAGGTCAGGCACCATCAGCTCCATTTTATATATGAAGACACTGAAGTGATTTGGCCGAAACCACAAATGAGTTGAGGGCACGCTTGGTCGAGGGCCCCGATCTGTAGGAATCTAATGTCTGTGCCTGTTTTCCTGCACCTTGCTGCTCTCTCATGTGGCCAGATATGAGGAAGTCCTTGGCTCTAGTAGTTCAGCACCTGAGGAGTTCCGGAGTTAATGCAGAGGCAAGTCAAGCTTGAACTTCCGCATCCCCAGCCCAGCACTCCTCCCCATTCCCTACTGCCCATGCTGCACCACACAAGGGTCTGCTTTATATGGAGCCTGGCAAGGGGTCTTGAACAAGCCTAGATGACCCCACATGGCCTCACCTGACATCAGGAGTGTCAGCAGACTGAGAGGCCGGAGAGTTTCTGCTGAGACTGAATGTAGCTTTCATGTGAATTTCTGTCTTCTAGAGATAGCAGGGGCAGGGAGTTTTGATCCTGGGGAAGCTGGAATTTCTCTGGTCCCATCAAGAAAGCAGAGCCAGCCCCACACAGCCAAGGAGGCCAGGCAGCCCCAAGTAGAGAGGCATTTTCTGAGAGATCCAGGCATCTGCTGGCTCTGAGCAAAGGTACTATTTTCAGGCCCCATGCCCACTAGATTGTTGGCTCAGCCTGAACGCCTAGGTGAGGATGCCCAGCTCAGGGCATGAAACTGCACAGTCTACCCACACGACATTTTTGCTATTACCTAGGAACCCAGTTGGGCCTCTTGATTCCAGAACCACAATGCAATGTAAGTAAAAACTGACGGACAATTATCAGCTGAAAGGAACCCATAGCAGTGGGTAGGCCCACCACCAAACAGACAAAGAAGGAAAGCAATTGGGAAATTAGGAGAAAAGCTGTAAATAAACAATAAAGTAGCATTCTTTATAAAGGTGAACATTGCCCAGATTCTGAGATTCTTCACCAATAAAACACTTGAGTCAGTTCTGACACATCTATCTGCATATGGAAGAATTGTTGCATAAGAGATTCTGAGTGAAAGCCTTAATTTTTTATTTAAAAATATTGGTTTAGAATCTGTTGTAAAAGGCAGCTTTCAAAAGACACACATATTTTTATTTGGAGTAGCTAACTGGAAATTAAGACTCCAGGGAGATTCAGGTTGCAGTGAGCCTTGATCATGCCACTGTACTCCAGCCTGGATATCAGAATGAGACTTTGCCTTGAAAAAAGAAAAACAAAAAAGCAAAAACATAAGAGAGTCAGATCTACAACTTTCCAGGCTTGACCATGGCTGATAGTCATTTCCATGTCTTCTTGCAATCTTCTGTGGTACTACATTCACCTCTATACCCCACCACCTAGGTCCATGTAGAGTTTTAACCATTGTTTTTGTTTTGTTTTTTGAGACAGGGTCTTGCTCTGTCACCCAGGCTGGAGTGCGCTGATGCAATCACATCTCACAGCAGCCTCTACCTCCCATGCTCAATTGTCCCTGACAGGCTCAGGAGATGCTCCCAGCTCAGTCTCTCGAGTAGCTAAAACTACAGTTGCACATCACCATGCCTGGCTGATTTCTAATTTTTTTGTAGAGACAGGGTCTTTCTGTTTCCCAAGCTGGTCTCAAACCCCTGAGCTCAAAGGATCTTCTCACCTCAGCCTCCTAAATAGCTGGGATCACAGGCACATGCTACTATGTATGACCAGCTAATTTTTAATTTTTTTGTGGCGAGGAGGGTCTCATTATGTTTCCTGGGGTGGTCTCAAAGTACTGGGATTATAGGCATAAGCCACTGCACTAACATGCTAGGCAGCCTGGAACTTTCCACTCACCACTGACCCTTCCTGAGGTCCTGGCTCTTGGCTCTCCATTGATCCAGGACTTGACTTCTCTCAGACTCCCATTCACATCCTGTATGTTATTTCTAGGAGAGTTACACAGTTTCTCCCTCACCATGGGACCATCAACACAAAAGGGAATGAATTAACAATGTAATTGACCACTAGTTAAGAGTGTGGGCTCTGGGATGGGTC
Source organism: Cacajao melanocephalus (assembly GCA_963573385.1). Taxonomy (NCBI): domain Eukaryota; kingdom Metazoa; phylum Chordata; class Mammalia; order Primates; family Pitheciidae; genus Cacajao; species Cacajao melanocephalus. Next base: position 67,262 of record CAUYLG010069631.1, on the reverse strand, counting down.
CCGAATGTGAGCTCTGTGTCTCACTCTAAATAGCTGTGCTATTTCATACGACTTTAGGCAAGTTACATAACTTCTCTGTGCATTGATTTCTTCATCTGCAAAATCTGAATATTAACACAGTGTACTTCATAGCATTGTTACAGGGATGTTTATGCATCAATCAATGTAAAGTTCTAGAACAGTAATAAGTACACAGTTAGTGTGGTCAATAAGTGTTATCTATTTTTTTGCTGTCGTTGCTGCTGTTGTTTTGATAATAGCCTATACAGAGAGGTTTGGAGTGTGTGACAGGAAAGCAAGCCCCTGGGGTCAGTTGTGCTGCTGTTACTGGCTGCTTTGGGCCTTTTCAGGAAGTGTTAGGTGCCTTACCACTGCCCAACCCCAAATCTCAGAGAAGCCTCCATAAAATGATCATAAAATTGTTCTTTTCCTTATTTCAAGTTCATCACTCACAGAGCCAGCTGTCCAGCCCCAGATCACCAAAAGCAGCTCACAGCCGGTGATGGCTACAAAATCAGTCTGCAAAGATAACTTGAAAAAGGAGGTACCACTGGCATTGATCACCATATCCATCCATAGCAGGGGTTTGGTTTGGTTTTGACTCTGCTACTTGGGAAAAATGGGATCTCATCAGCCCAACCTTTTCCAGGTAACCAAGGGTTAAAAGCTCAGCCTTTAGCTTTAAATGCAAATAGAGCAGGTTCTGAATTCCAGAGATCTCCTTATACTCATGTGGCTTTGAGAAGTTACTCAACATCTTTAAGCATCAGGGTTCTCATTTTCAGAATGGGTATAATAATACAGCTAATGAGAGAGTCAAATAGGATCACAAATATTGCTCCATATGATGCCTTACATAGAAAAGAGATAAGAGATTGTGTTTTATTGCTTGGCAAAACAAAATCAAAGGAAACTAGCAGAAAAAAGACATTAGAAACAGACCCGCAGGGGCTCACAGGGAAAATGTAAGACACACCCTTTAAAATAATTGTGCTAAATAATTATCCTTTGTGTGTTCAAACAAACAAACAAAAAGACAATATTGAAATTTTTTACAGAAAACAGAAATTTCCAGAATGACAGATTTAAGAGGACATTCTGGAACAATAAATGTAGCTGAAATTAAAAAATAAGTAGATTAGTTTTACAGCAGATAGCATGTAGCTGAAGAGAAAGTAAAAAGAGGACATAGCAAAGGAAATATACAGGATGGAGAAAAAATAATAGAAAGTGATAGAAAAAATAGTTGGAAGTGATAGAAAAAAATAGAAAAGAAAGAAATGCAGTGGGTAAGAGACATAGATATTACAGTCAGAAGCCTAATATACATTTAATTATAATTGCAAAACAAGAGGAGAGAATGAGGCAGAAGCAGTTAAGTAGGTAAGACTGAAAATTCTCTAGAATTTACCGAAACCATCAAGTACAGATCTAAAAAGCCTAAGAAATGTTAAAGAAGATAAATAAAAAATAGACTCATATTTATGCATATAAAAATAAAACCAAACAATAAACCAACAAACAAAATCCTTTAAGAGTCAAATAAAACAAGGTTACCTTCAGGGTAGCAGCAATAAAATTGACAAATACCTTCCGAATTAAGAAAAAAAAGTAAGCCAGAAAACAAATATTTGTTTTGTGTGTATGTATGCTAAGAGAAAATAACTGCCAAAAAAGATGTCTATACTCCTTAAAATATCCTTGGAAAATGGAAGTGAAAATTAAAAGTAATGCATTAGTATCATTTTTTTTTTTCAGTAGAGTTCTGCTTTCAGTAATGGTAAAGTAGTTCCTTTGCACCCATTTTCTCATAGATAGACCCATAGTCTGGATAAATTTTTTTAAAAGTCACAAGCTGTGATTAACAGTATGTTAGTGATGACATAAAAACGAGTTGCTGAACTTGAAGATAGAGCAATAGTAATTGTTTAAAGGACAAGGACAATGAGACAATACCAACATTTCTACCATACATGTCATTGGAATCCCAGAATGAAAAGAAAGGGAAAGTGGAACAGAAAAATATACTTGAAGAAATGAATGACATCTCAAGACACAGATTTATAGATTCTAGAAGCTCAGCAAATGCCAAGAAAAGCCATGCAAAGAAAATTTCATCTGGGCATGGGGGCTCACTCCTATAATCCCAGCATTTTGGGAGGCTAAGGCATGGGCAGATTGATTGATCTCAGGAGTTCAAGACCAGTCTGGGTAACATGGTGAAACCCTATCTCTATGAAAAATACAAAAATTAGGCTGACATAGTGGTGTGCATGCCTGTGGTCCCAGCTATTCAAGAGGCTGAGGCGGGGGATCACTTGAGACCAGGAGGTCGAGGTTGCAGTGAGCTGTGATCACACCACACCACTTCACTCCAGCTTGGGCAAAAGAGGGAGGGAGGGAGGAATGGAGGGAGAGAGGAAGGGAGAAGAGAGGGTAGGAGGGAGGGAGAAAGGAAGGAGGGGAGAAAGGGAGGGAGAGAGGACAGATAAAAAGCAGGCAGACAGGAAGGAAGAAGAGAGAAAGGGAGAGAAAATTATTCCATCTAGGCATATCTGCTCACACTAATAAAAATCTAACACAAAGGAAAAGGTGGTAGGGAGTAGAATGATCAGAGGCTGGAAAGGTTGTGTGTGTGTTTGAGGGGAGTGATGAAGAGAGGTAGGTTTATGAGCACAACCATACAGTTACATAGAAGGAATGAGTTCTAATGTTTGAAAGCATGGTAGGGTCACTACAGTTAACAACTATATGTATTGTGTATTTCAAAATAGCTAAAAAAGATTTGAAATGTTCCCAGTGCAAATCAGGGATAAATGTTTGAGGTGTTGGATATCCTAAATACTCTGACTTGATGTATCAAAATACCATGTGTACCTTATAAATACATATAAATATTATGTGTCAATTATAAAAAGCTTTAAAAAGAGAAAATATTAAAATCAGACCGAGAAAAACAGCCATTATATTAAAGAAAACAACAATGTAAATAACTCATGACTTCTGATCAGAAGGCTGGAAGTCAGAAGACAGTGGAATGATATCTTTAAGATACAGTCATGCAATGCATAATGATGTCTTGGTCAATGAAAGACAATTGTTTACAGTACTCAGCAAAGTAGCATGCTGTACAGGTTTGTAGCCTAGGAGCAATAGGCTATACCATACAGCCTAGGTGTGTAGTAGGTTATGCACTCTAAGTTTGTTTAAATACACACTATGATATTCACACAATGATAAAGCCACCTACCAACATGTTACTCAGACATATCCCTGTTATTAAGCAACAACGACTATGTTGAAAGAAGAGCTTTCAATACAGAATTCTTTATATGATGAAAATATTCTTCAAGCATGAAGGTGAAATAAAGACATTTTCAGATATATTAAAACTAAGAGAATTTGTTGCTAATAGACAATAGCATAAAAGATGCTTAAGGAAATTCTCCAGGTCAAAGATAAATAATACTAGATGCACCTAGATATCTAGGAATGAATAAAGAGTCTTATGACTGGTAAATATGTAGAAAATATGAAAGAGTTTTTACTTTTTATTTTTTAAAAACAACCTATAAGGCTATTTGAAGCAAAACATATGACATTACATTTGGAGATTTTAAAATTATTTAACTATAATATGCATATGTATATATAACTATAACATAACAGAGGGGAGACAGAGGGGGATAAATTGGCCTAACTTTAAGTAGACTGTGAAAAATTAAAGCTGTATATATTGAAGCCTTTAACACCCCATCAAAATAAACCAACAAAGTATTGCCAAAAACTAACTAATAAATTGGAATAAAACCATAAAATATATTCAACTAAGCCAAAAGATGGCAAGAAAAGAAGATCAAAAACCAAAAGTAGAAAAGATCGAAATGAAAAAAATCCAAAAAAAAAACAAAAAAAACAAAAACCAACAACAAATAGTATAATGGAAGATCTACATTTTACCATTAATCTAAATTAGCTCGAATAATCACATTAAGTATAAAGAACTAAACAACTCAATTAAAAGGCAGAGATTATCAGAAAAGATTAACAAAAAGCAAGATCAAATGATACAACAGATACACTTGAAATATAAAAAATAGTCATAGGTAAATGAAAGTCAAAGAACGGAAAAATTACACAACATGAAAATAATGAAAAGGATGAAAGTACTCAAAGAAGGATGAGGATTTGTCAAAAACTACAATAAGAAAAAGCAGCTTGCAGGGGCGTCCAAGGTCTGCATGTAGGAAAAATTTAGCATAGACAATAGTTGAGGAGATGGATTATAACTCAGTACATTAAAAATAAATTTAAAATGCAGAGTAACATTCTTCTACGGTGAAGAATGCCGGCTATTAAACGCTGAACAAATGATAGAACTAGAAAAGCACTATTTTAAAAACGCTCAATTGATTAGGTAAGGATAATTGATGAAATCAATGGAAGTTGAAACCATGGATAAAAGATTTTATGGGAATAGGATATTTACATAGCACAAAATAATTCAGCCAAAATTTATCCCAGAAAAGTGTTCAGTAATTATAAAAGGAAAAAGAGTAATTTTACAGTGGAGAAGGCTGGTGAACAAAGTTACCCAATAATGCAACAAACTGACACCACATGCTTCCTAAAGCAATGCACCAAAATGAACTAAAATAACTTCTTTAGTTTTTCAGTCTAAAACATATCACCTAGATCCAATCACTGGGAAGCATTCGCCAAAGGGAGGGATATTTTTACAAAATAATTGTACTTTTACTCTTCAAAAGTGTCAATGCCATAAAAGACAATTAAGGAACCAGTAAATGTTCCAAATTAAAGAAAATAAAAGAGCTAACACAACTAAATTTTTGGTAATTGTCCTGAGTTGAATACTTAACTGAGTAAAAACTCCTACAGAGGATATTATGGAAACATTTGGTAAAATTGGAATTTAGACTACAGATTAAATAATGTATTATGTCAATGTTAAATTTTCTGACTTTTTAGTTGTGCTGTGGTTATGTCACAAAATGTCCTTTTCTTTAGAAAATATGCCCTAGGAAATGTAGCAAACTGTTAACAACAATCAGTGAGTCTGTGTAAAGAAATTTCATTGTATTAAAAATGTTTGGAAAGTTTGAAATGTTTATAAATGCTTTAATGAAATATTTAAATGATTACTTTAATGTTTCCTGTTGTCATCAGGAAAATATTTGATAGAATCAGAATTTATAAATACTTTACTAATGATAAAATATGTACGTACATTTTTCTCTTGTCTGCTTTGACTGGCTAATACTTTCAGAATAAGAAAAGGCATAAGGCTTGGAAAAGAAGTAAATCTTGTTCTCTGTATATGATATGCCAATGTACATGGAAATGCTAATAAATCGAAGTTAAACCAATACACAAACACAGATACACACAAATATACAGAATTCAATAAGGTAGAATGATGTAAAATTATTATAAAAGCCAAAAGGCTTTAAATATGCAAATAATAATCTTAAAGATATCATCTGGCCAACTTATATAAATTTGCAATAATCCCACTGAGCATACCAACAACTTTTTCCTGCATCTAGACAAGGATTTTAATATTCAGATGAAAATAGGAAAACAAAATAAACGCACAAAACCTTAAAGAAAAAAAAAAAAAGGCAATGCAAGCCCATTAAGGAATTTACCCTGAAGTAATACAAAGCAATATCAACCCAAGTGTTCATTCATAGAAAAGTGTTTGAATACACTTTGTTGTATCCATACAACAAAATAATATTCAAACAAAGAATGAGAAATATCTGTATAAAGCATAATGGAATAATGAAGTAATTTCCTCAATATTTTATCATGCCAAAAAGGAAGCTATGTAAAGTATACCATACTATTATAAAAAAAATTGGGAAATAACATATATGTATACACACACACACATGCATATGTATACATATATATTCTGTATACTTAAATGTATACATCCTTACTTATTTGACACAAAGAAACACAGAAAAAATATACCAGAAAATAATAGAAAAATTTTCCTCTGGTGATGGGTAGGAGTAAGATTGAGTGAAATTTATGTGTGAGACTCCTCTGAGTTTATCTTTTTATATATGTTTTCAGTCCCAAACATATCAACTAAATTAAATCACCGGGAAGCATTCACCAAAGGGAGGGATATTTTACAAAATAATTATCCTTTTATATAGTTTTGAATTTTAAACCTGTAAATGTTTTCTGTATGCAAGAATAAAATTATATCAAAAGTGTAAAAAGCAAATGTGAAGATACACACACAGATGCAAATTAATAAAATTGTACTTCAAGTTGATAACCACAGAGATAAAAAATTAATTCAAGCAACTTTTGAACACAGTACTCTAATCACAGATTTCTACAGGAAGGCTATATTCTAAAGTTAAAAACATATATATTTTTAATTCTGCAAAGGAATCTTAACCTTTGTTTGGGGGGGTTGTTAATGGTAGTTGTCTTTGTGTGCAGTTCTGAAACTATTCTGTGCATTATCGAATAGGGAAAATGTATAAACGTTGCCACAAAGAAGTCTTCTCAGTGTGGTAAAAGAAAAATGCAAATATGAATCAGTTTCCTATTGAATTGTAGATTATCAGTATAAATTCAGGATTTTACACAAAATGTGTAAACATGTTGCTGCAAAGTAGGCTTCTCAGTGTGGTAAAAGGAAAATGCAAATATGAATCAATTTCCCGTTGAATGGGAGGTTATCAATATGAATCCAGAATTTTAAAGGAAAAAGTTGCATTTCCTAATTCCTTAACATGGGCTAGAGACAATAACAGCTGGTTGGTGAGGAGCACACCCACAGCTCAGATCTTGTCTTCTAAATACCACTTCCCATTAGAGAACTCCAGGGCTCCTTTGAAGAGTGACAAATTGCAGATCTGGGACACGGGAAATACAACATAAGCTTGAGATATATCGTTCTTCAAAAAAAACAAGATAGCTCACCTGATAATTCTGATGCACATGAGATTCAGGTGCCTGGGAAGGGGCAAGGGCCTGATTTAAAGCCAACATTTCCTGATAACATAGTGAAGACTTTGAGGATGTCCGTGTCCTGTCCGAGGTCACACAGCTGGCCAGGTGCAGAGAACCTCAAAACTCTTCTGAAGAGCATTAACCACTAATCAATATAGAAGGGATTATAAAATGAGAAAACCACCACTTTGCAATCCCCAGTCCAATAATTGATTCAGGCAAGAATCATGAATAGGTGGGTGCTAAAAACTCTGCGTGAAAGATTGTGGGAGATGGTGATATGTCGTGGTCTCAAAGCGTAAGGCATTTTACTGATCACAAAATATATTTCATCATTAGCATACTAACCACCAAAGAAAAGTATTTGCATGGAAGAGACCTGGCAATAACCACCTTAACCAAGTGACCCTCACTAGTAGAACAACCTGACATTATGTGCCTCCCGACATGTGACAAGAAGTACACACATTCCCTGCTTGGCATTCTTGCCAGAAGTACTAAACCCAAATCAAATCATGGAGAAATCATCAGAAAAATATAGCATGTGAGACGTTTTACTGAACAACTAGCTTGGTTCTTCCAAAAAAAATGCGAATGGAATAACAATAATTTAAAAAATAAGTAAAGTGTATATTCTAGAGTTTTGAAAAAGACAAAAGACCTAACAATCTGGTGAATCCTTGTAAGAGGATCCAGCTATAATAATGTATTGGGGACAACTGTGGAAATTTGAATATTAACTCTATTTTAGATGTTATTTAATCCATTTTCATTCTTTTAAGTGTGATAACAGTATTGCAGTTGTGCAGAACACTTTCATTGCGAAGGCAATGGTATTTTCTACATGTAGGCATCAATAAACATACTAGTAATCATAAAAACAAAAAACAAGTGTAATGAAGACATTTTCAGACAAAAACTGAAAGAACTTACTGGCAGATAGATCCACACTCTAGGAGATAGCAAAGCAAGTTCTTTAGGCAGAAGGAAAAGGATTCCAGATGGAAGGTCAGAGATCCAGGAGAAATGCAGAACTCTGGGAAAGTCTAAATGAAGAACTGACTATATCAAAATTAACAATGATATCTTGTAGGATTTCAGATGTATGGAGAATGCCCAATACTGATAGCACATGAGTTGAAATTGGGCAAAGGAGTTGCAGTATTCTATTGCACTTTCTGGGAAACTTGTAAAGTTACCAAATTGACATTAAATTTTCATGAGTCGAAGATAAAAGTTGTCATCTCTAGGGCAGAGTTTCTCAGGCTCAGTGCTGTTGAGATTTGGGGCCATACACTCCTTATTGGGAGGGACTTTCCTGTGTACTGTAAAGAGTTTAGCAGCGTTTCTGACCTCTATTCACTAATCACCACTAGCAACACCCTCTCCTCCACCCACTGCCATGGTGGCATCCAAAATTGTCTGCAGACATCATCAAACATCTACTGAAATTGCCACAGTGGACAACCATGGCACTGAGGTAAGCAGAAAGGATAGTAACTGAGTGTATATCTTCTGAAGTATAGAAGAAACACTGGAAGAACTAACGAAATCATCAATGCCCCAAAACTAAAAGGGGTATTGAGTGGGTAAGAAGACTAATCAAATGCACCTAGGAGGACTGTAGATTTAAACCCCAATATAACATAATCACATTAAAACGTAAATGGATGAAGTGCTCTAATTAAAGAGAATCATTTCTAAACTGAGAGATCTCAGAGGGCCCACTGAATTCTCGAATGCCCTCGAGTTGGCAGCAGCCCCTGGTCATGGGAAAAGCACTGAACCTGGAGTTCTCTGCACCTAGCCAGCTGTGTGACCTCGGACAGGACACTTACATCCTCGAAGTCTTCATTATGTTGTCAGGAAACGTTGGCTTTAAATTAGGCCATTGGCCCTTCTCAAGCACCTGAATCTCATGTGAGCTTATTTTATAAAAATCATGAATCTGTGTGCCTTCCCAGAGCCAGTGAATGGACTTTTAGGGTGGCGAGGGTTGGGGAATCCAAGCATTCATGTTTTGTAAATAAAAGAGTAAAAATGAAGAGGGCAAAAAAGAAGAGGGAAGAGGGAGAGGAAGAGAGAGGAAGGAGAGAGGGAAGGGGAGAGCAGGAGGTTTTTCTGACATCAATGTGTCCATGGATGTTCTGGGGTATGGTGTGGCACTGGCAACATGGGAGGACAGAATAGGCAGCGCCTTTCATTTCCAGCTCTGTTTCATTGCCAGGTCAGCCAGCCTCACCTGAGCTGTGCATTATACCAATGGCCCATTCATATTTACTTGCGGCAACAAAAGGCAACGTTGCTTTCTCCAGTTTCGATAGGTAGAGCTGGTTACAAGTAGCAGACGTGCACTCTGGCTAAGTCTGAGGACTCAACAGTAGGAACTTTCTCTTGCTGCTGTAACACATTCCCCAAAGTCAATGGCTCAAACAATAGAAATCTATTACTTTACAGTTTTGTAGATCAGAAGTCTGCCACAGGTATCACTGGGCTACAATCACGGTGTCAGCAGCTCTGCACTCCTCCCTGTAGGCTCCAGTGGATAATTAATCTCATTGCCTTTTCCAGCTCCTAGTGGCTGCCCACATTCCGTGGCTGGTGATCATCTTCCTCCATCTTCAAAAATGGTCCTTCATTCCTTCCTTTCTCTCTTTCTCTTTTTTCTTTCTTTTTTTCTTTCTTTCCCCTTCCTTCCTTCCTTCCTTCCTCCCCCCCTCCTTCCCTTCCTTCCTTCTTCTTTCTTTCCTTCTTTTTCTTTCTTTCTCTTTCTTTCCTTCCTTTCTTTCTTTCTTTCTTTCTTTCTTTCTTTCTTTCTTTCTTTCTTTCTTTTTCTCTCTCTCTCTTTCTTTCTTTTTTGTCCTTCAGAGACAGGGTCTCACTCTGCTGCCCAGGCTGGAGTGCAGTGGTGCAATTATAGCCTTGACCTCCTGGGCCCAAACCATCCTCCCACCTTAGCCTCCCAAGTAACTGGGACTACAGGCATGTGCTACCACACCCAGCTTACCCAGCTAAATTTTTTTTTTTTATAGGGACAGTGTCTCACTAGGTTGCCCAGGCTGGCCTTGATCTCCTGGCCTCAAGCCGTCATCCTGCCTCAGCTTCCCAGAGTGCTGGGATTACAGGCAAGAGCCACCATGTCTGGTCAAGGTTCCCCATTTTTAACGACTCATGCAATTACATCAGCTCCTCCTACATAACCCTGTATTTTCTACCCATCTCCAAGCACATGTAGTCACAACTGTGAAGTCGCTTTTTCCACGTCAGGTACTGTCTTCACCTTCACAGGTTCTGCCTACCCTGAAGAGTGACTGTGGGGAGTCTTAAAGATCTCCTAGGCAGGATCTAGTTGATCATCCTGTTCAGATGGAGCTCACGGGACCCTGTTTTTCTCTGCCCTTGCATTACTCTTCTTGGGTCTGAGTCCGGGGACGCAGAGCTTGATTGGCTGAGCTCTGATTACATAATGCCTTGGGCACCTTGATTGACAGCCCCTCAAGACTGCAAACCTGGGGAGAAATCCCCCCAAAAAATATAAGGGTGCAGCAGTAAATGCACCATGACCAGACATGGTGGCTCTTGCCTGTAATCCCAGCACTCTGGGAAGCTGAGGCAGGATGACGGCTTGAGGCCAGGAGATCAAGGCCAGCCTTTGTGAAGAAAGGGAATGAAAGACAAGCTGCTAAAAAATAAAACCCAAATGGCAGGTTAGCAGACACAGTGGGACGGAGGATGACTCCACTCTCACGGCAAGCCACCAGGGGAAGAACATGCCTAATAATTAGCCTGAGTCACTGGACAAAGGCGGATCAGGTGAGCCTCAATATGGGATTGTGCTAATGCATGAACCTTTAGCTCTTTCTGAGAATAGAGGAAGAGCCGTGTGTATCCATTACTTGTAAGGTATACTGAATTTTTAATCTTCAACGTATATTATTACAGTAAAGTACAACAAATTACCTGTGGTACACAAAAAGCTTATAGGATACCATTATCCTTAATTAATGGGTAAATGCATGGCTTTTATTCAATGAAACTGATTTATTGTCTTAATTTTCAGATGTTCTGCCTCGTGTTTCCACCGAAAGCGTCGTGTGCCCATAGTAACCAGCAGACACCATGCATGTGTGATCTCCTTTATGACCTGCGCCTAATTAGCTTTTTATTGTCATCTTCCAACTCCCGCTTAAACTGTACAAACAGGGGCAGCATGACTCCCAATACCGATTAATAAGCCTCCAGCCCCAGTCCTGCAATAAAAAGGATGTATTTACAGCATGAGACCAGAGCTGGTGCCTGTTTCTTTTAGTGGGTTCTCTTGGCGGGGGTGGAGTGCAGGACTCAGAGGGGTGTAGGATGAGGCCCCGCCAGCCTCCACCTTCCTTGTCGTGTCTGCCCCTCACCTGCCTGTCCTTCACCGCCTCTATTAGACGGGGCTAGTTAGGTGAAAGGGAAAGAAAGGAACGGAAAGCTGGTGGGTGTTAGAGCTTGGAAGTCCAGAGATCCCTGGCTAATTGCTGGTCCTAACAGGCACAATTAGCTGCTACAAGCCCTTTGAGATGGCTCAGGGCCTTTCTCAGGTAGCAGACATCACCAGATAAAGCTGAAATGCACTCCACTTAGAGAGACACTTGCAGACAGGAGTGTCACAGCCTGACAATTACACTCTCCCTGTGCACAGTCACTTCCCAGAGAGAGGAAGAGCCCAGAGGAGGACCCCACATTAAAGAGACAGGGCTCCGGCTGCTCTCAGCCCCAGGAAGCCCTGCTGCCGCTGGCTGGAAAGTAGTGGGGGTGGGGGCGCTTTGCAAATTAAATCCTTATTGTTGAGTTCCTGAGAAATTCCATTTCATGGACATTTGCTGCTTGCATTTTCCCTCTTCTGCTAACTTCCTGGCAAAACCACCATCCTGCACTCCTCTATTTTGTCTTGGGGAGGGGCAAACTCCGACAAAAATTGGACATTTCACTGGAAGATCAAGGCAGCTTGGTGCCGGGGAAAGAGTGCTTAACTAGGAGTCAGGATCACCCCCTCCCCACCCAATTAAATAGCTGCACATTAAAGCCACATCTTTCAGCGGGAACGAGGTTCTAAGACACTGGGTAAGAGGAAAATCACATTTCAAGGGTTATTTTGGCTGCATGTACTATAAAACATTCATAAAGCACAGTATACATGGATTTATGTAGATAACACCACCCAGTAATTTGGATGCATAAATGCCAATGCAATTGTGAAGTATATAATAAGGAGTGCAAATACAAAATATAATTTTCATTTTAAGTCTCATCAAACAAAAGCAAAGAATCAGTGGTGTACAGAGCTGAATTTCTGTCTGTCAAAGTGCATGCTATGCAACTCTGCTGCGTGACATTGGGAACATGTCCTGTCTTCTCTAGGACTCAGTTTTCCCATCTGCAAAGAAGGGAACTGAACATAAAAATCTGTGATGTCATTGTCAGGACTGATGTTTCCAGTGCTGAGATCTCAGACAATGCATCCCCTTAGTGGATGGCCACCATCCTGGGTGACTCCTCCAGCCTGGCCTTGCACTTGCTCTGCAGAATCTGAAGACATGTGATGGGGACGGAACACATGCCCGCTGCTGCTGTGACACACCTATGCCTGCTGCACACTCTGTCTGCAATGGATGGTGGCCCTGGAGCAGCCACGTGTGAATGAGAAGGGATCCAGGGATGATGAGAAGACCCCAAAGTCTGGCATATGTAACAGTTTGGGAGCAATTAGAACGCAACTGAGCCCTTTCAGATGACCACCATGGCAAGGAGTTGGTACCGCTAACTAAAGCCTCCTGCCTCCTTGCCTTCCACAGCCGGGGCTACGTCAAACTCCACTTGAGGCCAGTCCTCCTGCAGATGATTTTGTGAAGTTCTAATACATGGTGAACCACTCATCTTCGAAGAAATCACTAGGAAAGAGGCTATGGTGGGAAAGATCAGCTTCAGACACCAGGGAGCGGTTGGGATACCCAGGACCTGCTCCTATCTCTGCCATTGCATTGCTGTGTGATGCTGGGAAAGTCACTTAACCTCTCTGGGCTCTTTCCTGGTTTTTGCAAATGAGGAGTGTGTGCTTCATTAGGTTATTGATTTCTTCTAGCTTTGATATATGAAGATTCTAAGTTCTCCTCCCTGGTTTCCTGCAAGTTATTTCAACTTCTAACTATGACATCGAGGGCTTCCCAGGAGGGGGAAAGGCAAAAATATTTGTACTCTATAAAAGGATGATATCAAGCTATGGAAAGCCGCATTCTTAGCAAAAACATTTCTTGACAGTTTATGAATGGAGACGCAAGTCTTAGACACTGCCTCTACTTCAGAAGGAAAGTCCCATTTCTCCTCTTCAACTCTCCCTCTACCTTGAATAAAGCAGTCTTTTGTGATTGCTTCAACCAACTTTCAAATAAAGGTTAGATACCAGGGCAAAGGTGCCAGGGTAATTCAATGGGGAAAATGAGAGTCTTTTCAATAAATGATGCTGGAATAACTAGATAGAGATTGGGGAAAAAAGCACCTTCACCTTTTCCTCATAACATACACAAAAAGCAATTCAAAATGAATCATAGACCTAAATATAAGAGCTAAAACCATAAAGCTTCTAGAAAAAAAAGTAGGAGAAACTTTGTGTGACCTTGAGTTAGACTTCTTAGATAGCACACAAAAGGCATAAACCATAAAAGAAAGAAAACATAATAAAACAGGCTTCATCAAAATTTAAAGCTTTTTCTAATTAAAAGATCATTGGGAAAATCAAAAGGCAAGAATAAAGAACTCACAACCTTTAAAAAAAAAAAGAACCCACTAAAAGACAAAATTTCAACATATACGTCAACCAAGATAATTTGAGAAAGGCATATAAGCATATGGAAAGAGGTTCAATATTGTTAACCCTTCAGGAAGTGCAAGCTAAATCACAAGACAGAGACTGTTATTTTCCCAATGTGTGTTTTGGGCACCTTTGTGGAAAATCAATTGACCATAACCATGCGGATTTTGTCCTTAGCTCTTTATTCTGTTCCCCTGGTCAATGTGTCTGTTGTTATGCCAGTATCTTGCTGTTTTGGTTACTATAGCTTTGTAGTATATTTTGAAGTCAGATAGTGTGATGCCCCCAGCTTTGTTTATTTTTACTCAAGATTGCTTTGACTGTTGGGGGTCTTTGTAGTTCTGCATAAATTTTCTATTTCTGTGAAGAATATTGTTACTATTTTGATAGAGATTGCACTGAATCTATAGATCACCTTTTGATAGCATGGGCATTTTAACACTATTAAGTCTTCCAATCTATAAACACATAATATCTTTCCATTTATTTGTGTCTTCTTCAGTTTTTTTAAATAATTTTTTTTTGGTAATAAATGTTTTGCAGCTTTCAGTGTTGAGATCTTTCACTTTTTTGGTTAAATTTATTTCTAAGTATCTTACTTTTTTGGTAGCTATTGGAAATAATATTGTTTTCTTGATTTTTTTTCAAATAGTTCACTAGTAGCATTTAGAAATGTTACTGACTTTTGTATGCTGATTTTGTATCTTCAAACTGAGATGAAAGACCTGTACACTGAAATCCATAAAGTGTTGATGAGAAAAAATTGAAAAAGACACAAATAAATGGAAAGATATCTCATATTTATGAATTAGAAAAATTAATATTGTTAAAACGTCCATATTTCCCAAAGTGATCTACAAATTCAATGCAATTCCTAGCAAAATTCCAATGACATTTTTTACATAAACAGAAAAATATCTTAAAATGTATATAGAACCACAATAGATAAAAATAAATATAAAATAAATAATAAAATAATAATTTAAATAAATAAATGTAAAATTTAAAAATACATGAACAAAATTTTGAAAAACAAAATAAAATACAAATAAAAGATGAAAGATTAAAAATAGCTAAAACAATGTGAGCAAAAAACAAATCTGGAAGCATTACAATATCTGACTTTAAAATGTACTACAAACCTATAGTAATCAAAACAAGACAGTCACAGCATAAAAACAGACACATAGACCAATGGAACAGAATAAAGACCCTAGGGAAAAAAAAAACGCATTTATGGTCAACTGATTTTCCATAAAGATGTCTAGAACATACAATGGATAAAGGACAATTCCTTCAATAAATGGCACTGGAAAAATTGGATATTCACATGCAGAAGAAGTAAATTGGACCCTTATCTTTCATCAAATAGAAAATCGACTCAAAATGGATTAATAACTTAAATGTAAGTCCCAAAACTAGGAAGCTACTAGAAGAACACACGTAGGAAAGACTTTATGACATCAGACTGGTAAGAATATTTTGAATATTACTCCAACAGCACAGACAACAAAAGGAAAAACAAACAAATGGGATTACATCAAACAAAAATTTTTCTACAAAAAAGAATCAGTAGAACAATGAGACAGCTTACAGAATGAGAGAAAATATTTTCAAACAGTACATCTGAGAAGAGGTTAATATTCAGATATGTAAGGAACTCAAACAACTAAATAGCAAAAAGCAAAAAACAAACAAAATCAAATAATCTGATTTAAAATGGGCAAAGACCTTAATACACATTTCTTAAAAGAAGGCATGAGAGTGGCCAACAGGTATATTGAAAAACTGCTCAACGTAACTAACTTTTAAGGAAATGCAAATCAAAACCACAATGGGTGGTTTCTTAGAAAAATTAAAAATAGAAATAACATTTGATTTAGAAATCCCACTACTGGGTATATATCCAAAGGAAATAAAATCAGTATGTTGAGGAGATACCTGTACTCCCATGTTCATTGCAGCACTATTCATAAGAGCCAAAATATGCAATCAAATTAAGAGCCCATCTATCAATTTGCAACTGCAAAAATATGGAACATGCCTAAATGTCCATCTATCAACTAGTGGATAAAGAAAATGTGAATATACCATAGAATATACCATGGAATACTACTCAGCCATAAAAAGGAACAAAATAATGGCATTTGTAGCAACCTGGATGGAATTGAAGACCCTTATTCTAAGTGAAGTAACTCAGAAATGGAAAACCAAACATTGTACGTTCTCACTCATAAGTGAGAGCTAAGCTATCAGGATGCAAAGATGTAAGAGAGGTATAATGAAAGGAAGAAAGGGAGATGAGGAATAAAAGACTACACATTGGATATGGTGTACAATGCTCAGGTGATGGGTGCACCAAAATCTCAGAAATCACCACTGAAGAACGTATTCATGTAACCAAACACCACATATTCCCAAAATCCCTATTGAAATAAAAAAATATTAATTAATTAAGAGCAAACTCAATGTCTATCAGTGAACAAAGGATGAAAGAAAATGTGGTGTATTTATGCAATGGAATACTATTCAGCCATAAAAAAGAAAGAAATCCTGTCATTTAGGACAACATGGATGAACCGGGAAGACATCATGTTAAGTGAAATAAACTAGGCACCGAAAGACAAATAGGACATGATCTCACCCACATGTGGAACTTAAAAAGATGACCTCAGAGAAGCAGAGACTAGGACAGTGGTTACCAGGGACTGAGGAGGATGTGGGGAAGGAGAATGGGGAGAGATTAGTCAAGAGGTGAAAGTCACAATTAGATATGAAGAATAGGTCTTCTATTGCACAGGACTGTGACTATAGTTAAACATAATATATAGAATATTTCAAAATAGAAGAGAGGATTTTGAGTGTTCTCACTACAAATAAATGATGAATGTTTGAAGTGATAGACATGCTAATTTCCACGATTTGATCATGGCATGAGGTATACTTGTATTGAAACATCAGATTGTACCCCATAATATGTACAATTATTTTGTGTCAAAATTTTAAAAATCAGATAAAATCATTAGTTTTTGTAAGAAGAAACTTAGACAATGGTCAGAACCTGTTATATGTTGTGTATCTTTGTAGTATATTGTAAACCAGCAGGTGCAATAAACTATATATAGTTCTCATTAAATAAAGCATAAGGAAATACCACAATACATTCACTAAAACAGCTAACATTACAAAGACTGACAATATTAAGTGTTGATGAAGATGTGGGAAAACTGCTACCCTCACATGTTGAAGATAAGAATGCAAAATGGCATAATCACTTGGAAGACAATTTGGCAGTTTTTTGTAAGATTGAACATGCATGTTCCTGTGGTCAGCAATTCTACTCCTAGATATTTATTTACCTGAGAGAAATGAAAACGTATGCTTGTGCAAAGACCTGTACACACATTTCTTTTCTAGCTTTCTTTATAATAGCCAGACCCTGAAAAAAACCTGGCTGTCTATCAACTCTTGAGTGGATAAATTGTAGTATAACTATCTTACGGAATAATATATAGCAATAAATAAAAAAGGAAAAAGCACCAATACATGTTACAACATGAATGAACCTGCAAAAGCATTGTGGTAAGTGAAAGAAATACAACAGAAAACATTACATACTGTCAGATTTCATTTATGTACAATTCTATAGCAACAGAAAATAGATTGGTGGTTCTCCAGGGCTAGGGGTGAGGGTTGTATTAACCGCAGAACTACCCAATGGAATTTTTGGAATGATAGAAGTTTTAAATGTCTTCATTGTCATGACAAGAGCATAACTGTATACACGTACAAAAGCTCACAAAACTGTACACTTAAATGAGTAAAATTCCGACCTACTTGATATTGTCAGGTGTCAAGTCTGCTATGGCAGGATGCCTGATCTTCATGTCAGAACAGCTTGAGCCTCCCTTGCTTAATAGATCTCCCTCCAAAGACCACTGCCATTGGATTCAAAGTTCTTGAATAAAGCTCAATGTGGAGGGTAAGATTGAGGAGCAGAGGAGTTGAGAGAAAGGACAGCCATGGAAGGTACATCAACCACCACCCTCTCCCTCGGGCCCTTGGAAGTGGCAGGAGAGCCACAGCTGGGCAAGAAGACGGTGGGACTGGTGCACTTAGGGAAGCGGCCACATCTCTTTTAGGGACAACAGTATTAAAAGCGAATGCTGTGTCATAGAGTATTTATTTCCTTACTCATGGATGTTGAGCATGGAATGGGTTTGCTAATTTGCAAATTCCTGCTTTTTAACCCAAATCATTTTTCCCCAGTTTTTATTTTTGCTTGTTTCTGTTTACTTATTTCTTTTTAAACAAAGGGTGATGACACGAGGACATTCATCATTCATATTAACTCTCCAAAACATTTTAGAGAAGTCAGTGCACAGAATGTTCTAATTGTGGAAATTGAAGAAAGGACAAACATTCTGCATCTGTGTCAGAGCAATATGAAACAGAATCGGAGGGGCTGCCAGATGAGGCTACCGGAACCCAAAGGTCCCCAGGTTGTGCTGTACAACCTGTGCCCACCGCAGCCTGAGGATGACCCACAGGCGAAATCACTGGGTGGAATGAGATCCTTAGAAGCAGAAGGCACCAGGAGGACCCTCACTCATGGCTTCTCTACAACCAACTGGGTTGTTTTTTGGTTTGTTTGTTTTTTGGCTTCCATCTATTCTCTTTGTCAATGGGTTTTGCCACCTTTAACATCCATGGGATGGAAGAGGATTGTACCACCCTCTATATAATCTCAAAGCTCCAGAGCTGCCACTAGTCAATCAGATGTTGAATCCAGATTTACAGTCTCAGGAGAAAGACTGTGGAAGTCCCACTGAGGTAAATGCATGCCCCTAGTCCAAACCACAAGGCACTGGGTTGGAAACCAGGCTTCAATCCCTCACAGCCATCACAGCATGAACAATTTGGGGGTAGGAGAGTTTTGAAGAGGTCTATGTGAGTAAGAGCCCCTTCCTCCTCTCTAGGCTGCAGCCTGCTGATCTAGACAATGAGAGAGTTAGCCTGGGCTGTCATTTCCAGAATCCCTTTAAAGCTCTATGACAGTGGAATACTGCAATTCTTTATCCATCTCCTACCATCCCCAGTGGCGGCTGGTTTTCTCTGTTAATGATCTAAGAACCACAGAGAGCATGCTAGTTAAGAAGGAGCTGCCACGTGGAGGGAAGGGTTGGCGAGCCCAGCCATCCAAACCTGAAGATATTTTAAGAACCAGTTTGTCTTTCCAGAGTCTGCACGAGGCATGTTCCAATGGAAATTCCTGGCAAGAAGCTGAGCCTTTCCAGTCTTTCCCAGCACTGCTCCCCTCAGCCAGCCCTTGCAATGTGCAGACTTCTTCTTAAAATCAGGGGGCAATTTCTTCCAAAGGTGGTTGTACTAGCTGAGTTCTCTACCTGAGAATGACATTGAAATGACAACCCTGACAGTCTGTGGGTGGGATTTCCCGCTCCTTTATCTCAAACTTCAGCCAGGCAAAGCACCAGGAAGTGCAAACAAGCACTTGTCTTCAGAGCCTCAGTGCCCTCCTCCAAAGATGTGCGTGATTGTTTTGTCTACTGCCTAAGAGCAAAGAGAAGTCTGGATGTGAACATTTGTGATGAGCAGTAATCAAAGTCATAAATGGCCTCCTTGATGCTGCACCTCAGTAGCCAGCCTGAGCCAGGCTTTGGGGAGCTGTGGCCCAGAGTAAGAAGCTCACTCTTCCTGATTTTTTCTCCAGAAGAACAGAACAAAGCTTCTTAAACCTCTCTGGGTAGTTGAGGACATAGAAAAAGCTGACTCTCCTAGCCAAAGTATGAACTGCAGTAAGGGACACCTCATCTCTGGGGGATGTGTGCACACATGGGCATGCACACATCAGGACGTGGGGCTTTTCCTGTGCAACTTTAAGGTAGGTATAGAAAAATGTCATAGCCTTTGACAACCAGGGTCTGGGAGCAGAGATTGTGGGTTAGTCTGGTGTCCTTAACTCAGGGACAACCCAATGTTTTGGGCAGTTGGGAGGAGGAAGAAGAGGTACAGTATACAGTGGGTGTCAGCAGGCTATGGACATTTACAATTAAATCCAGAACAGCTACAAATTTGCAGGGCCCACTACAAAATGAAACTGCAGAAACCTTTGTTCAAAGATGATTAAGAATTTCAGCCATGCACAGTAGCTCATGCCTGTAATCCCAGTACTCTGCGAGGCCAATGCAGGTGGAGTTTGGAGTTCCAGACCAGCCTGGGCAACATGGTGAAACCTGGTCTCTACTAAAAATACAAAAATTAGCCAGGCGTGGTGGTGGGCACCATAGTCCCAGCTACTTGGAAGGCTGAGGCAGGATAATCACTTGAACATTGGGAGGTGGAGGTTGTAGTGAGTCAAGATTGTGCCATTGCACTCCAGCCTGAGTGACCGAGCAAGACTCCATCTCAAAATAATAATAATAATAATAATTTCAAGAAGCCAAGAACAGGACAATAAGCCAGGTATGGGGGTGGTCCTAGTGACAGACCTACGGGACTACACAGGTAACATGTCCATGAGGCTGGTCCTGACTGTGCCTCACCAATGTATACGTAACCCATGCAGAAACTTCACCTTCCTACACCATCACTACACCATCACTACAAGACTCCTGCTTTTCTGCTCTGTTGGCCATATCACCACCTTCTCCCTACTTGATGCCTGGCTCTGTCTCAGATTCAGGAAGTATGCTATAACTGTCTGTTAAATTGGCCTCATAAATTTAACATTTGGTCAAATGCTGGAAAGGTCCACCTAATGAAATCACACTTGTTTTCATGCCATGTGATTCCCCAGAAAATGTGTGCACTGTGGGTCAAGAGCCACACAACCTAACAGGCATTGGCTACCGTCCCACAGTAGGGGTTTGATATGGTTTGGCTGTGTCTCCACCCAGATCTCATCTTGAATTGTAGCTCCCAACAATTCCCATGTGCTGTGGAGGGCCTCACTGGGAAATAATTAAATCATGGAGTCGGTTTCCGCCATACTGCTCTCATGGTAGTGAATAAGTCTCACGAGATCTGATGATTTTATAAGGGGTTTCCCCTTTTGCTTGGCTCTCATTTTTCTCTTTGCCTGTCTCTGTGTAAGATGTGTCTTTTACCGTCTGCCATGATGGTGAGGCCTCCCCAGCCACGTGGAACTGTGAGTCCATTAAAGCTCTTTTTCTTTATAAATTACCCAGTCTCAGTTATGTCTTTACCAGAAGTATGAAAACAGACTAAAACAGGGTTCATTCCCATTAGCTCATGGGACATGCTGAGTTGAGGGTTCTGGGGGTGGTGGGGAAACCTGACCTAAGACCCCAGGATAGGGTGGAACCCCTGCATGTTAATAGCAGAGGATCCTGCAAATGTTCTGCACTGAGGTATTACCTATAAGAACCTGCCCTCCATGGGTACTTGATTCCTGAGCTTCTGCTCTTAGGGAAATAGTGAGCCTGCAGGATCCTGAGTAAACCCAGCATAGCCCAGGCCTTCTGCAACAGATCTCATGACAGCAAGGACCTGGGCTGGCTGGCAACCGTCTCCAGAGGCAGAGCTACAGACAGGCTCAGATCAGGACACACTCCAACAGCCAGGCTATCCGCAGCAGGAATGGAGAGCATGACACCTTCAGGACACGAAAGATGCCCCTTCTGGGCTGTGACAGCAGCTAGGTTGAATCAGTGGTTTACCAACTTAGCCCTTCCTCTTCATCTTGATCTTCATCATGGTTGACATGTTATGCTAGATCCTGCTCTAAAAACCCTACATGGGTGATCACGTGTACTATTTACAAAAACCCTAGGAGATAGATACTATGTTTCCTCCTTTTTTAAATAAAAGCAAACAGAGGCACAGAGCAGTGGTAGACCCACATAGATTTGAACCCAGTGTCATAATGCTGAGACTCTTTTGTCAGACAGCCACCCATCCAAAGCCACACCCAGGCTGGACGGTTAGTGTTAAGAGTCGCAGGGCTTGGGGACCCCGAAGGTCCTTCCCAGCTCTGAGATTCTCTGATGCTCTGATTCCACCTTTCTTACAAAGGACGCTTTACTTAGGCTTTGCAGGACAGCTCACATTCCACTTCTCTCTCCCGGTCTCTGAGCTAGATCTAATCACAGGGCCATTTTCCCCTGTCTTCCGTGGCTTACAAAGAATAAAATTAACCAAATGGATAAAAGCTTGTGGTAGGCATATGTAGAGCATTTCAAAGTCTATTTATCAAAAGACTGACCATTGCATGCATACCATGGAAACTCCAAGTACACAATGACTCTGTCATTTAATTTTGAGGAGGAAAAAAATGCCACAGGGAGACGCAAAGTCACAGCCAATCACTGGTGAGATTTTGTGCTGCACATGGGTTCTGTTTGCAGAGGCAGCTGCATTCAATGCCATCTACCCTCAGGGTGCTCCTCTCCCACCCCAAGTGCTTGGTCACTGAAATACAAAATAGTTTGGCTATGTTAGGTGTTGCCTTGTCTCCCAACACCCCAGTGCCTCAGTGTCTCACCAGACTGAGCCATTGGAGTGACCAGATGCCATTCGTCACTGGTCACCACTGTGCTGCCACCAGCCCCCACATCCACAATGCGGCCATTGCAAAATGGCATCGGCAGTGCTGGGACGCAGTGACCTGGTGCTCGCTGATAAGAATTTTTGCCCATCAACAAATGTTTCTTGGACATCTGTTTTCTCAAAAGCTTTTTTAAAAATTCTCTGTGGGTTCTACCCACTGACTTCTGTTTCACATTAGTATTTCCAGCGGAGCGATGGTACATTGGGCTCTATGACGCCATTGTGAAATTTCCATTTTCATCCACATAGGCAGTGCAGCAGCAATACTCCCTTTCTATACATTGTTTCTGGTTATTCCAAACTTTCAGGCAACTCCTGCTTCTGCCAGAGCATCCCCGTCCCGATAGATACTGGCTCATTTAGAAATTCTGCCAGTACAGTGCAGTTGCATGTCTTGGGATGATACTTGCAGCATGGTCTGTCAGACATCATCAGCCTGATTGTAGCTTTCCCAGTCACCTCAAAACCAGCCAGACACTAGGGACATACAGTCATGACTTCCTCTTTTTACTCTGTAATACTCTCAAACCCTCCTCCACAGAAGTGACGGCTGATGAGTTCCTGTTTACGAATTAAGACTGTGGGTTTTGTCTCAGACATGACGGGTTTATTTGATGGAGATGCTGAGAGCAGTATGTATAGTATGTATCAATTCACATCCCTTTCCTATATCGATCATTCATCTTCTAGAGGGAGTATACACGCACACACACACAGTGGGTATGCATATATCTATACAGTTACCTTTCCTCCCCCAAAGCCGATTCAACAAGTCCTCATGTTAAATCTAGAAATAGGACTGAACATTGGCTGTACGCCAAGACGGGAAGCACATACTAGGAACGTGTGAGACGTGATTTCTCCCTCATGGCAGCCCGTGAGCTACAGTATCAGACTTGAGAGACTGCTGGCCGTGGTGGCGAGTACCCCACCCACCAGTTTTAGGAAATGACCAGCCACAGAAAACTCCCACCCCAACGTTGAAAAACCCTTCTTTTCTTGAAATCTCCCCAAACTACCGCCAGGCAAAGATGGCCAAATGTACCTGAAGACCAATTAGAATGTCCCCCCAGCTTCCCAAATCCCACCTTAACATATTTGCCAATCAGAGACCATCTCTGTATTTCCTCTTTTTACGCTACGTAACGAACTCTCCTTTAACACCCCTGAACATTTCTCCACAAAAGTGACAGCTGTGGGTTTCCTTACTACGTATTTATGAATAAACAGGCTGTGAGTTTTGTCTCAGACTTAGTTTTGTCTCTGACAGATTTAACTCGTGAATGACACAATCCCAGAGCAGGAGTAATCAATATACAACCAGGTTCTGTGAGTGTTCAGAGAAGGGCAGGAGATGAGGGCCAAGACGATGAAGAGAGGCTTCTCAGAGGGGGTCAGACCTGAAGGAGGCCTTCTAGTAGGAGTGGGGTGGAGCAGCTGGGAAGGCAACGTAAAAAAAAGTGGGCTGGAAGGAATATCAGACAGTGTTATGTGGAGGGGGGCCAGCGGTGAAGGTGAAAGAGGACAGGATTGCATCCTTACCCAGAAGGACATGCTTCGGAAACAGAAACCCCAAATTGGGAAAATGCAAGGGCAATGAATTAAGATAGTGTGAAGAAAAGGGAGTTAGAAGGCCATGTGTTTAAACGACATTGTGAAAGTCTTCATACTAAGTATTTCTGGTGTTATCTAAATAAAGGCATAACAATTACACTTTGCTCATCTTCAATCAGTGATAATGAGCATTGCCGTATGCATGTTTTCCTCTCTGGAATGTTTCCTGAATCCCTCATGCTGGACATATCGAGACATTTGCATGTGTATTTTATCTTGTGTCACTGTCGGTAATATTCATTCCATCAGCTAATCAATTAATCCATCAACAAATGCATATTGAGTACCTACATGTGCTAAGTTCTGCTCTAGACCTGGGGATACAGTGATGATAAAAAGGGACCTAGTTCACATGGAACTGGCATTCTAGTGGGGGAGACTGACACCTTCTCTTCCTTGTTCCTTTTCTGTTTTTTCACTCCTACCATCCCTACACAGCACTTCTCCTTCCAAAGCCTCTGGCAGGATGTTTCACTCCAGCTTGTTTCTTGGTCAAATGCCTCTGCAGCAACTCTTGCATAACTACCACTAAATGGCACATCACAGATCTGCTCCTCCCAGGACAGAATCCGGGTCTGTGAATGTGGCCATGGTAGTGGACTTCCACAAAAGAGAGTGGGTAAAGAGGGCTAGGAGGTGGGGCTTGGAGATGAGTTGGAAAGTAAATCAAAGTACGACATTGGGAGCTGAGGATCTCTAAAGATATTTGAATTTAAAGGAGGGTCCAGCCATAACTTTGGGCACTGGAATGAGGCTGCAATACATTCACTCATTTAGCAACCATTTAGTGAGAGCTACTATGTGACAGATGCTATGCTAGATTCTGTGTTCTGGGAATATAAGAGCAGTAGGCAAAATAAGTGGGGTCCTTGAACACCTTGCTTCTAGTAGTGGAGACAATTTACTAAGCAATTACATTTTAGGGTTATTAGTGGTATGACAGACAGAAAAACAGTGCTGCAGGAAGCATTAACAGGGGCACCAACGCTGGTCTCAGTGAGGCAGGGATGGGTAAAGTTTCAGATGAAGAAGAAATCTTAAACACAGGTCTGAAGAAAGAGTAGGAGTAAACTAAGTGAAGTGTGTACAGATAGCATCACACATGCCTTGTATGTTACAAGGTCTGCAAGAAATTTCGTGTAAATGTCAGAGTTCTTGTTTACAAGTACTAGACCCTGAATCTGGTTAACTTCAGAGGAAAAGGAATTTGTTGGAAGAATATTAAGTAGCTTATAAAAGGACAAGAAGACTGAGGAATCAGGCAGGAACCAAAGGAAATTGGAATGCCAAGAACCCAGTCAAGGTTCATTATGATTCTGGAAGGGGCACTGCCATCATTGTTCACCTGACTGGACCACTTTTGACTAAGGAGGGAGAAATTCGGAGGGAAAAGCAACAGGTACACACAATTATTTCACCCAAGAAAGTCAATAGCAAGAGTAAATTTTTAGAGAGGAAAACAGTTGGCTGTAGATGTGAGTTGAAAAAACATCCTTATTAAATATGAGAGATGATCACCTTTAAATGTTGGGAGGAAGGAGGCAGGGATAATAAGATAACCTACATTTATTTAATGCTTATGATGTGCTAGCCTCTTGTATAAGTGTTTTATATGTATTAACCTTTTTATCTTCAAAACAAGTCCATTCGGTGGGAATTATTATTAGCTGCACTTCCCAGATGGGGACACCAGACGCAGGGAAGTTGGGTTTTCCCTCAACCCTTCCATACAATGGCAGACAGTCTGGCCTGCAGATAATACCTTTAAGCACCATGCTGAAAATGCCTCGTATGGAAATGAGCAGTCTACCAGCAAAGGATGAAAGTTATCAGGGTCCGAGAGGAGGAAACAAGAGTAGAACCCAGTGCAAAGTTGGAGGAATTAGCTTTGCACAGGGGAAGGTGCATGGGAGGACAGACAAAATGATGGATTTAGATATGGGAAGGGTGGTAGGTATGGTGACAATGGGTTCAGTGGGTGGCTTTTGTTTTTTCCTTTAAGTAAAAAGCAAGATCATCTGGTAAGAAAGAAAGGCAAGGTGAGAAGGTGGCACAGGGCTTCGAAGAGGATGGACTCCTGGAGTCATCGACCAGGAAAATCTAGAAAGAGCTGGAGCCATTCAGAGGCTCCAGTCTGGCTGGCTGGATACCCATAGAGGATGACATTTCTGATTTTCCCTCCCATCACTTGTCACTTCTGCCAACAGATGGCTTCATCCTAGATGCTCTGGAGGGACATGCTGGGGCACCAGGGAACAGATTTGGTTCAGAGAAGCCATCCCAGGGGGCAGCTCAAAGCAACCAGGAGGTTGAGGATCCATGGCTGGTGGACTGTGGGAAAGAGACAGGAGAATTTTACCAAAGGGAGGACAGGCTGGGAATGGTGCCTGATGAATAAACTGTCCTTCCCCTAGGGCAAGGTCACATCTAATGGTTGACAGAAGAGGAACCTCACTTGGGTTTAGTTTACCTTTTCCATCTTGTGAGCTTCTTGGTCAGTAGATGAATCTAGCTTGCCTGTCACAGACACATCTGTGGCTTCTTTACTCTGGCACTGTGTGGATATCTCTTCCGTACGGGACTTGCCCTGTCCACCTGCATCACCAGAGGGTCTAGAGATAAGGCATTAACCACCAGCAATGCCTTATAAGGCCCCTGCCCTGGGTGGTCCATCCTGCTGGAAGCCCACACCTCACTTGTGCTGTCCTAATTGGTTCCACCCAACCTTCAGCACAACTTGCTATTTTTGAAAATCAAGGAAGGAGACCATGGGTGTTAGGAATCTGTGTGGATCAGGCAAACCTAGCTGTATTTTGGACTTTTTCCCTGCTTAAAAAATATTTTTCATTGTTTTGAGTTTGATGAGAATGTGTTTTCCCATTAATTTTTAAACCAAAATTGGATCCATATGTTTTCTGATTCATGTGTGCTTAACTCATGATGCTGCTTTAACAGAATAAGTGATGCCCAAGGAACCTCTTTATGCACTTCCTTTTCCCCAAGTGAGAGGGAAACGGTGAGAAGTCAAGAAAATGCATGTGATTATTACATCTTGAGGTCCACTTAGAAATGTAACCATGAGTTTAAACAGCGATCTTTGATTCTTCCCAGAAAGCAACTCTCTTTCCAGGACAAAACAGGGCAAAAGATGAGATCCTGGGGAACCTTCTTTTTTTTTTTTAAGGTAGGTGTCACTTCCACGCCCAAGCTGGAGTGCAGTGGGATGACCACTGCAGCCTTAACCTCCCAGGCTCAAGCTCTCCTCCCACCTTAGCCTCTCAAGTAGCTGGGACTACAGGTGCACGCCGTAATGCCTGATGGATTTTTTTGTAGAAACAAAGTCTCCTCATGTTGCCCAGGCTGGTCTCGAACTTCTGGTTTCAAGCAATCCTCCCACCTCTGCCTCCCAAAATGCTGGGATCACAGATGTGAGCCACTGTTCCTGGCCAGGGCATCTTTTGGATTTTGGGAGGCTGTCACGTGTCCTTCCACCCTGAGCACCCCTAAAGTCAGAAGTCAAACCCTGAGGGCTTGCAGGTAGCCTCTGTGTTTTCTGGTGAGCTGGAGTAGAGGAAATGAGAATTCTGCTTTCTTGCAAAGCTTGGTTCTGTGCAAAGACCACAGCCCCACAGAGTCCTTCGGTATCTGAGACAGCAGTTGCTGGAGAGATCCTGTCAGCCTTTTCCCCAGACATCTGTAATGTCTGGGTGAGTCTTTCATTCTGCACCCTGAAAGGCAGTCTAGCACTAAAGGCCTGAGGGGTGGAGCCTTTGCCCCTAACTGAGCACCTCCAGCCCCAGGGACATCTTGGGCTGGCAGTTCATGGAAACAGGGTGCCACCTCCACGTTCAGGCCAGCCAGAAACCTGCTTGATGACTTTATAGGCTACAGAGCCTCAGCAATTTTCTTCCTTAATTATAATCTCATTGCAGCTTTGTTACAGGTAAACAAATACGCTTCTTAAAAATTTACAAACTCCAGAGTGAACCTTAGAAGTGGTTCCAAGTATCCTTGAATAGCCTTTTTTGTTTCTTTTCCTTTTTAGCTTTAATCTTCTGAGAACCTCAACTTCCTTATCTGTAGAGATTGTATAATAATATTTAGCTCAATATTGTGGGGAGAAACTGATCTTGTTAAACACCCGCCTTAAGCTGTAAAATGCTGTGGGCAGTTTTAGAATAATTACCTCAGGCCCCCCAACTTTTTCTGGAGGACTTACGCCTGGAAAGATGAACTAGTGCACCCTCCAACCTACTCTACTCCCCACCCCAAACAGTCACAGCAAGGAGAAGCCAGGAGGAGAATATAAGCTTTTCCAGGATCCTGAAGTGACAGCAAGGTTTCCAAGCGGGATGACTTAGTTCCAGGATTTCCCTCGGCACCCCTCCCTTCCCCCTCCATGGGCGTCAGTCTCTCCATTTGGTTATTTGAATTTGGTAACTGTCCAAGCAGAGACGCTTGATTCTCAAGACTGTCTGCCCCCCTCCCATTGGTGTGATGTGTAAGTGCCTTGTTGTTACTCACCGCGCAGCCTTGAAGACAGAAGAATTTGGTTCAAAAGGGCAAAGAACCTTGTGGCTTTGGCATAACCTGTGCAGGTGTCCAACTGTCAGCAGCCACAAAGCCAGATCAAGAATTCAAGGTGTGGAAAAGTCCCTGAGAAGAAGCAAACCAACTTCACATATGGTTGGTCTCTCTTTCCCTCTCTCTCTGTCCCTGCCAGGAAGAAGTGTAGGACCAATTTATGCACAAATTGGTCACATTTTCACACATAGCTCCAATTATCTAAAAGGGGTTTAACATTATATTTATATTGATAAGCTTAACAATGTTGAACTGCGACTCTCAGCTGATCTGTTACAATTCACATCCAAAGAGACCAGAAGGAATAATTGGAAACTCTCCAGCATCTCGAGAAAGAGAGGCAGCCTTGAAAAAGATGAAAACTGCTGCACAAGGTCTCGGTTTCACTGAAATTACCACATAAATTCCAAATGAAGGATGGCCAAGAATATTCCAGCAATTCCAAATTCTCTCCTAAAGACATGGAGAAGGTACCAGATGAGAGAGAGTGAAGACATACCCCATCATCAATGTCACCAAAAGAAAAAAAAATAATATATTGTAACAATGATAGACTTAGCACCCAGGGAGACACTTGATAGAAAAAAAATTGAGTTTGCTGCAATTTCTTAGCAAAAATGATGGAGTTCTAGGTTGGAAACTTAGCAATAAATAGTGTTAATACCTTGCACTTCAGAGACACATGTCATTCCAAGTACCTTTGCCACTGACAATAGGCTTAATTGCATTCAACTATTTTGCCCTCTCCCCAGTGATCCTTGGCGATCTCTGGTGATTCTTGTTCTCCCACTGTTAGCCATGTGCCTCAGCTGGGTGCTGACTTGAAGAACAGGATGGAGACAGAATTGAAGGCAATCATGTGTGCCTGGATATAGATCTCTGACAGATGAAAACAGGAGTTGGAAATTTTGGGGTCATATGAATTGGCAATGTGGACTAACATGATTAACGGTAGGGCAAATTTGGTTAATTGCTTATAATTTGCTAAGGTCCATCCCATCCACACAAGTTGCATTGTTTTGTGACTTGGGGACAGCATATGAATGGGCCTAGCAGGTCCATGCACACCTAACAGCAGCATCTCAGCATCCAGCAAAGGTTGGCTGAGGGTCCATTACGGGTATCACCCTCCAGCCACCACCTTCATCAGCACATGAACTTGGCCCAGGTGACTCAGCTGCTGCTCTTCAGGCCACTGGTGGCTTTGAGGGAATCAAGGTGGTGAAAATCTGCAAGAGGGTTCCCAAGAAAGTCAAGTGCACAGATTCATAAAATAGAAGTTGGCCAGCACAGCTCATCCAGTGCTTTGTTAAAAAACAAATGCACATTGGATATTTATATTTATCATACAGAAATCTAATTTTTTTAAAAAGGAAGGCTTAGATCAACCCGTGGCCCAAGATGGTTTTGAATGCTGCCCAAAACAAATTGGTGAACTTTCTTAAAACATTATGAGACTTTTTGTGTGTGTGATTTGTTTAAAGCTCATCAGCTATCATTAGCATTAGCGTATTTTACGTAGGGACCAATGCAATTCTTCTTCTCCCAACGTGGCTGACAGAAGCCAAAAGATTGGACAACCCTGGTTTAGACCTTGCCTATGTTTAAGTTTTCAACTTGCATTTCCCAAATGTTTAGACCCTATCCAAGTGGGTACCGAGCTTTCTATCAAGGAGGTTTACTTCACATCTGCCACACCCTTTTCTGTTCACTCCTACTCCTCTTAATCACCAGAAGTAATTGCTCAGCTGGCAAGTGAGAGAAAAAGGTGCCTCATTTGGTAACATGGCTGCCAGGATTGGGGGGCTCCAGGGACCCTTAGACTTGGAGATGTATACGTTGGGGAGAAGTAAGGGGATGGCAGAAAATCCCTTCCTCCCCATGCCAGCTTTCAGGGAAGAGAGAGGCTGAGAGCCTCAGGAATGCCAAAGGACATAGTGCCCCTGCTTCTAGGCACCATGGCGTGACCCAGCCTCTCATTGGTGGGTTATGAACAGCACCAGAAATGCATGCTAGATTTGGACAGAGTTTGGAGGCATCTGTTTCTGTCTCAGCAGACACAGAAATACTGCTACTCTCTCACATAAGCCTTCCAATGACCCATCTCAACTTTCACTGCGTGATTGTGTGATTTTCTGTTCATGTCTGTTTCGTTCACAAACTGCGCTCTCCATAAAGACAAAAGCTACATCATATGTTTTTCCTTTGCTAGACCCCTGAACCCAGCCTAGTTTGTGAGGCATAGAAGACGTGGCTTGAGCAGTTTAATACATCTAGGGAAGCCCTTCGGATTTCGTAAAAAAGCTTGCAATTCCAGAGAAGTAGATGATGTTTCCAGAGGGCAGGGAAAGCATGGGCAGACGGGGCAGCCATTCACTCATGCAATCGCCATTTGCTCCATACCTACCATGAGCTGTTCTAGACAGAGAGCTATGCTGGTGAGTGAGCAGATCAAGTACTTGTGGTCACACAGAGTCCGGATGTGGAACAGATGAAGAACCAAAACACAAATGAATGCATGGATAAATGAATGAACTAAGAAATTTTTGAGAAGAGCTAAATTCTACAAACCAGGATAAAGGGTGGAGTGATACAGAGATGGGAGCAATATTGCAAAAGGCCCCTAGGAGAAGGCAGTATTTATGCGAAATTAACAGAAAGAAAATTGCAGAAGATAGAGCAATGATTTGCGGGTCCTAAGGCTTTTATAATTTGGGGAATCCTCTTAGGAAAAATATTTATAGGCCAGTCATGGTGCTTATGTCCAGGACTTTGACAGGCTGGGGTGGGAGGATCATTTGAGGCCAGGAGTTCAAGACCAGCTTGGGCAACATGGCAAAACTCTGACTCTACAAAAAATAAAATACAAAAATCCACTAGATGTGGTAGCATGCCGGTAATCCCAGGTACTCATGAGGCTGAGGCAGGAGGATTGCTTGAGCCTGGGATTTCAAAGCTGCAGTGAGCTATGATCACACCACTGCACTCCAGCCCGGGCAACAGAATGAGATCTTGTCTATAAAAATAAATAAACAAAATAAAAAGGAAAATATTCACATGAAAGTAAATATTTACTGAGAATAAGAAGAAAGCACAACAAATTCCTGGGTCTTGGAGATTCAGGAGCTCCTGAGAGTTATGTAGGTGTTCATCAGAAATGTTAGCATAGAAGTGCTTCCCGACTGCCAGCCTGGCCCCACTCCCCACCTGATCCCTCCACCTGCCCTGGCACTAACAGGGCCAGCAAGTGAGGTGCCCCGAAGCTTAACTGGTATGAGCTTCTCTGGACCCCCACAGGACAGTCTGCAGGAAGAGCATTTGGGGCAGTGGAATCTGGATGTTCAGAGGCCCTGCCCATGTGGCCAGAGTACCTGAGCAAGGTTACAGGCGAAGGTGAGATAGTGAGGTGGTCAGGGGCCAGACCTCTGCTGCCACAGGGAAGGGGCTCACTGTGGACCTCGATGATGAGGTCACGCAGTATTAAAGATGTGGAGCCCAGCAGACGCCGCCCTTCCCCCCAACAAAGCTCAGGTAGTTGCAGGAGCACCTGTCGCCACCTGACTCCCGCAGCGCCGGGAAGTGAATCAAACAATCCAATCTGTGCTGCCTCACTCAAAACATGATGCCGCTCGCACACCGGCCCTTAATTCTATTCCTCCTCCTATTTTCCTCTCAAATGTATGTTTTGTGTGGAGTTATCCCGTCACCCCGGCGCTGTCAGTGAGATGTGTCATTCCTCTGTGTGCGCGTTCTGATAAAATGGCCTTAATGCATATGCAAATCTGTCTTCTCAAGAAGGAAGTGTGTGGAAACACTCACATTTGGCTGGGAGTCTTATACTGTGAAAATACTGGAGAAGCATATGCGTTAATTTTACCTTAAATTGCAGACAGAAGCCACCCACCCTGTCCCTGACACACAGAACAAATAATTCAGATTGAGGCATCGTATTTTCCATGAGATCAGCTTTAAGTTAGAAGGAGGGCAGGGAGCTTGTCCACACAGAGGTCTCAGAGAGCCAGGCAGGAGACCTCAACTTCCCTTCCCTTCCCTTCCCTTCCCTTCCCTTCCCTTCCCTTCCCTTCCCTTCCTTTCCCTTCCCTTCCCTTCCTTTCCCTTCCCTCCCTTCCTTTTCTTTAATCTATTCTTCCTCCTCCTTCTCAGTGTCCTCCTGCGCCTTCTTTCTTCTCCTTTCTCCTCCTTTTCTCCTCCTCCTCTTCTTCTCATATTATAGACAACTATACTTCTCTCCACCTTTCCTATTCCATAATACCAATAGGAAAACTAAGGCACAGAGAGGTTTAGTAACTTGCCCAAGATCACACAGCTTCTCCAAGTTCAAAGCTCCAAGTGGAAATTGATTGGCTCCAGGGCTCCCATGGCACTCGCTGGAAGACTTCGGCAAGGGTTTGAACTCAGGGAGTCTACCTCTTGAGTCCTTGCCTATAACTATGCGATGCTCTGGAAAGAGTGGAGTGGAAGAGTGGAGGGAGACTGGCACATCTGAAAAACTACAAAAGGTGCCATCTGGCTGGAGTATGAGGAGAAAGGGGAGGTTTTTGTAGAGCTGAGACTGAAACGATAGAGTTGGAAGAATGAAGCCAAGGAGCTTGAACTTGACCCTGCAGCAATGGAGAACCAAATAAAGGTTTCAGTTAAGCTGCTAATAGTCAGTTTTGTTAGGGGAGTTGTTCTGTGTGTGAGATGACTGACAGGCGAAGGGTCAAATAAAAGCCTTTAGATGAGTCTCCAGGTCTCACCTTAGGCAGCGGCTGGAGACGAGGGAGGGGACGAGGTCCTGAAATAATAAATTAGGGCCAAGCTTTTAATGATATAGTGCTATTGTTATCAGTATCTTTTTTTGCCTGCCATTCACTCTTCAATGCTGCTTTTTTTTTTTTAAGAAAGAAAGAAGAAAGAAAGTGAGAGTGAAATAAAGAAAAAAAGAATGTAAGAGAGAAAGAAAGAGGAAGAGAAAGAGGGAGAGAGAATGGGATTCTTGTTTTATTGCCCAGGCTAGAATGCAGTCTTCAATGCTGCTTTTAATGTGATTTGCTTCATTCGGGTCTCCCGGTAAGACCGAAGGAGCAGCATTCTAATTTCAGCTTCACAGATCACAGGTGTGAAGCAGCTAACAACAAAATTTGGGTCTCCTTCCCCAAGGGAGTACAGACTCAGGCTGAGCAGAAACCCTGCCGAAGTCTTCCAGCGAACGCCATGGAAGCCCGGAGCCAATCGATTTCTGGAGCTCTGAGCAGCCCCCCACCTCCCCCATTTTCCACCCCACCTCCACCTCTAAACAGCACTGACTTAGCCTGACAGTGCCACCTGCCACAAGAAGCTCTTTGAGAACACTTTCCAGGACCAAGTCTTCTGGAATCTCGAAATCATACACATGAGGGACAGCTTAGATGCTTTCAATGTATTGATGCATTTAATCCTCCTAACAACCCTACAAAGTGAGACTTATTCTCGTCCCTATTTTATGTAGAAGGAAACAGCAGCTCAGAGAGGTTAGGAAACTCACCTGAGATCACACAGTTGGTGAATGTCAAGTGCCTGAAGCAGAACTCTTTGGTCTCTGCTCCCTACCCCAGAATAAAGGAGTCTAAGCTGAGCCGTGCCCGTCAAACCCCAGCTTGCGAAACAGCTGCTGAAAAGAAGCCCAGCAGGACAAGCTTTTAAGGCATTCTTTCAGAGCAATTATTTCTTCCAAATATTGGAAGATCAAGGTATCAATGCATGGGAGGGCATCACACTGATAGGCTCACAATAGATACGATAGGTATTAAGTGCAGTTTATCCTGAGTGTAATTAGCGGATGCTTTTCAAATGTGATGATAATTGCAGCCTATTGTTTCTACAGTAATTTACAGAAATAAGGAACTCTACCGCTGCTCATCTCCTGGAAGAAATGGAAACAGTTCTTATTCAGGTTGTAGCTGATGTCTATGGCCAAACGATACAGCAGTCACCAGTCCCTGTTAGCCACAGTCCCTCACATCTGCAAAAGCAAGCTTACGATAACATTCTCAGGATAAAATAAAACATATTTTCATCTACTGCATCAGGACATCTGCCCAACAGAAAGAAGACCTGTAAATCAGCTCTCTCTTTGGCTACAAGGCGTTTATTAATTTAAAAATCTCTGCAGAGACGCCTCTGCTCCCTGCTCAAATTTGACAGTACTTTTCTCTGTGACGTGGAATGGGTGATATTCACAAGACCATTTAGCAACCTCTGGCCGAGTCTCAATTGGTCTGTGGAGGGGACAGGCATGCCCACCCATCCCTTCTCTGACAGTGACCCAGGCTCACAAAGAGCAAGGGTCTCTTCCAATGGAACACTGTTTCGGGATACCTGGCATTGCCCTGAGAACTGAAAATGTCTCCAGATGTTAGAACCATTTAGATTGTCTTCTTCTACACATATCACACAATCTAAATATTTTATTTGCTCAGGAGTCGACTGACGCAGCTTTGTGATGCACCCTCAGTTTCTCAACCCCAAACCTAAGGAAGGACGTGTATAGGGGATTTGCACCCACAGTGATTTTTGTCTTATTTTAAAACATCATGCGACTTACCTCTTATACAGCTTTTTACCTCCTATCATCCTCTTGAGTAATTACATTTCTTAAGGCAGAACTGTCTTTTGACATCTATCAAAACAAAGAGGGAAGAGAAGGAGGCTGCTAATAGAAATCTGTTGTCAAAGCCGATCTCCAGGGGACAGGGGAGTTTTCCCATGTGACTCCCACTGCCGGAGACCAAAATGGTTGAGGGCTCAGGAACATCCCATTCATGGCCAAAGCCCAGTTCGGCAACATCGGAGGCAAAGGAAGTTTCCCACAGGCAGCTTTTGACATAAGGTTTCAGTTTGAAAGACTGGGGCTTACGCAGTCCAGGCCCAATTAGGCGAGGCCCTTTGAAAATGTTTTACCGTTTGGGAAAGTTATATATGTTTTAGTTGTTCTCACCTCTTAATTATCCTCAGCCCAAGGGACACTGGGACCACACCCAACGCTGGCCCTCGAAGGCCTCTGTCAGGACCTGTGTGCTGTGGCTGGAGGCAGCTGATGCCGTGGAAATTCCAGCCACCTGCTAGAATCCCTTTCCTTCCCCACAGGGCTCTGGAAGTGGAGCTTCCATAAATTTACACATGTGCATCGACTGTTTCCCCGCCCCCACCCCGGCAGTACCGAGCAAATTTCAAAAGACACTAAATTTGATAACTAACACTTATTACTCACTGCCTCTCCACAATATTCTTGGCAGGGGTTAGAAACTGACATTTGCAGCTGAAAATAATGCATTGTCAAATAGGAAAACTGCAGGCTATAATTTTTAACACTTGTATCTGTTATTTTAAACATGAAGCATTGCATCAGTTTGACATTAATTTATATAATGGGGACCAAAAGGGATAATGCAATCTTAGTGACCACCTCTGTTTAATTAACTGCCAGGAAGAACCACTAACCAAAAATGGGGAATTATCATACACAAAAACAAAGGGCTGTTTGTATACCTTCCGTCATGCATTATTGAAATACACCGTATCATTAGGGAAGATGATCAGGGTGCTAGTGTGAAACCAGCCACTGATAAATGCAGACACAAAACTTTTATGAAAGTTTGTAAATACAGTATTGTATGGAAATTCTGATGCATATTGGCTTTCTGGAGCACTGTAAAATGTTTTATTATGAAAAAAGTGGATAAGATACTTATCTTTTAAATTGGAGTTTAATATTTTATTAGTGCCAGGCACATAATTCTCATCAAATGGCAGGAAACTCTTTTTTGTATGGATATAAATGTCTAGAGTTTAATATTTCAAAGATAAGTACCTACCACTGCATCTATCACACAGTGGCTTAATAGAATTTACTTTTTCTTAAATATTTATACTGTGTACGTGTTTGCTAGTCAAGTGATTACAGAGCCCTAAGGTGGGGAGGGAGACTGGTGATGTGGTTAAGAAGACAAGCCACCCATGCGGTTGGTTTTTTCGGTTCATACATCATTAACCTGGACGAGGAGGAAAAGGAGGAGAGAATAGTTAAGTAATTCAGACCCAGAGGCTTAAGGAGAACAGTCTGCTTCTCAAAAACAAACAGCCAGAAAGTTTTTCTCTGATCTAACCTGAGCTTCTAGACAACTTCTCAGAAGAAATCAAGTTTAACAAATTAGAACAAAATGAGAGTGGGGGGACTAGAGAGGTTTTCTGCTTTAAAAGGGAAATTGCATTGTGCTGAAAATCTCCCTTCGAACCCCTGGTGCAGGCTGTTACCCAAGCATCGGTGGCGGGGGTGGGCGGTGTGGGTAGCAGCCTTGGAGTTCTTCAGCCCTACAAACTCTTTCATCGGGCCTGAGAAATGCTTTCTGATCCATGCTGAT
Organism: Cacajao melanocephalus; assembly: GCA_963573385.1. Classification (NCBI taxonomy): domain Eukaryota; kingdom Metazoa; phylum Chordata; class Mammalia; order Primates; family Pitheciidae; genus Cacajao; species Cacajao melanocephalus. The sequence goes on along the minus strand of CAUYLG010069631.1, from coordinate 30,224 downwards.
ACAATTACCTAGCCTTTATTGGCAATTTAGACCTGCTTTTAGGGACATTTTAGAGCAAATGATGTTTTCTTGATATTTTAAAAAAAGCAGTGCTATTTCCTATACCTTTGGGATAAGGTGGAAACCGAGTTACAGGCTTATTAGAGGGCTGATTGCTACAATGCGGTTTTTGTTGTTGTTGTGGTTGTCAATGTTGAACTGAGCTACTGAAACTGAAGGTATGGCCCCCTGTGGGCGACGCGCCTCTCCCAATCAAAGGTATTTTTATTTTGGATATTTGGGTGAAATACACAGCAAGATTTACTACTACTACACTTAGAAAGGTCTGAAAACCCTCCCATTAGTCGAAGGATATTAAAATAGGTTCAGTAAATTTTTCAGTATGTACATATGCCAAGCAGAGGAGGAAGCCTCCTTTGTTCCTTGGGCAGGATGGAGGTCCAGTTGATGAGCCTGAGCTTTCTTTCCTGGACGTGTTTAGGCCAGTATCCACCAAAGGAGCGGTTACATTGACAGTAAATAAAACCGGCTGTCCTTACAGGCTTTCTGATGGGGATTTAAATAGAGTGGCATTGAAAGCTACACAATAAAATTAGCCAGGGTGCAAAAGCCGCAGTGTTTCCTGCCCAGCTCCAGTGAGCTCTCCGGACCAGCAGCACCCCGGCAGGCTTCAACTGGCAAGATTTAATTTAGACACTGCTTGGGCAGACCACATCCAAAAAGGTGAGCGGTGTCTGCAGCCAGGAAAGAGGAGACGAGAAGGCCCTGTGTGGCCATCTGCAAGAAGTGTCCTGCTTCAGGCTGTCTCCCACTGAGACTGGGACCAGGCCTGCAGGGGACAGCGTTCAGCTCCTGGTCTCGCCATCTCCCTGCTCGCTCAGGCCGGCATGGGGAACACCAGGAAAGTTGCCCCTACCACGGAGACTTTCTTGTGATAACTAAAAGCTGATAATTTAAAATGTGAGCAAGAGAGAATTCGGCGGTGGTAAATAAAACCTGTTCATTAAAAACATATTCTGAGACAACGACGTTCCGCTAATCCCTGCTGGTACAGGCTTGTGTCAAGTGTGTGTTTTCCACGCTGTGACAGGTTCACATCAGCCAGGAGCAGGGCAGGAAGACGGAGCCCAGCCTGGACTTCTCCTCGCCCTGCTACCTGTGCCCTGTGGTCTGTCCCCTGCCTCCCTCTCAGACTCGGAAAGGCCTCAGTGGCCAGGCTCTTTCCCTGTCCTCTAAAGCCCCAACCACCCTAGGCAAGCTCTGTCCCACCTCCCACCCTTTGCTGTTGTGGTTTCCTCTGCCCCAAATTCCCTCTCACAAATCCTTGCAAGCTCACTGCCCCACTCACTTAGTCACCACTTGTTAATTTTTTTTTTCTTTTTTTTTGAGATGGAGTTTCCCTCTTGTTGCCCAGGCTGGAGTACAAGGGTGCCATTTCGGCTCATTGCAACCTCTGCCTCCTGGGTTCAAGCGATTCTCCTGCCTCAGCCTCCTGAGTAGCTGAGATTACAGGTATGCGCCACCACACCCGACTAATTTTGTATTTTTAGAAAAGACAAGGTTTTACCATGTTGTTCAGGCTGGTCTCAAACTCCCAATCTCAGGTGATCCACCCACCTTGGCCTCCCAAAGTGCTGGGATTACAGGTGTGAGCCACTGTGCCCAGCTAAATTTTTATTCTTTTAGAGATAGGGTCTCATTCTGTCATCCAGGCTGGAGTGCAGTGGCACAATCACAGTTCACTGCAGCCTCAACCTCCTGGGCTCACGTGATCCTCCTGCCTCAGCCTCTTGAGGAGCTAAAACTACAGGTGTGTACCACCACACCCTGCAAATTAAAAAAATTTTTTTGTAGATATGAGGTCTTGCTATGTTGCCAGGCTGGTCTCGAACTCCTGGGCTCAAGTGATCCTCCTTCCTTGGCCTCCCAAAGCACTAGAATTACAGGTGGCAGCCACCATGCCTGGCCTTAGTTGCCACTTTTCAAGGGTCACCTCCTTAAGTATCAGAGAGACTCACCCTGACTATGAGGTCTAACATGGGCACCTGCACCCCCACATTCCATCCTGATTATCCTGTTTTATTTCATTTCTGGCCCTTCTCACTTTCGAAAATGATCCTTATTTGCCTTTTTTCTGGGTGATCTGTCACTGCTGCTGAGCTCTACTCTTTAGGAGAGCAGGGACGTTACTTAGTCTCTGCTGTATCCCCAGCTCTTAGCCTTGTGAAGGGATACAGTAGGTACTCAATGCGTGCTTATGGAGAGATCACAGGAAGGCAGGAGCGGCTCCCCCTGAGACTTCTTCCTTCCAGAGCGGCAGCCTTGTGCTTTAGTGAGGACCCTGCAAGCCCGTTAAGGGATGTGGGTGCCGCTCAAAGCTGCAGAGAGTGCAATGGGTAGGCAGGGGGCATTGAGAAGGCGGCTGGAGGGAGAAACAGCCATGGTGAGGTCCAGGCTGGAGCTGGCCCCATGCCCACACGGAGCAAACAGCTGCACTGCCTCGTATTTCACCACTCTCTGAGTGTCCTGACCCCAGCAAGGTTCTAGGTTCTAGGCTATGTAAAGGCTATCAGGTAGCAAGTCACTCCAACAGTGAGCCTAGGCCACCTGGGGAGGTCACAGCCGACAGGCCCAGGCAGGACCAGAACACAGGTGTGGCGGAGGCTCTGGAAGGCCAAGCACATTCAGAGCCAGATGTGTCACAACCAGGGAAGCCCAGGGAGCCTCTACCCCAGACCTCAGGGCCGAGACCTGGCAGCAGCTGGGAAGGAACAGATATGGAAGCTTGCCACAACTGTGGGCCACGCAGGACCATGGCCAAGGTCTGAGGGGTCGTACCCTGGCTCCAGGAGAATCCTGTGTGAGTAGCTAACATCTGCATGGACCCTCGGTGAGGCCCTGACTGGTGGAGATAGCTGGGAGTGCCAGGCAGCAGAAGGAACAGTAGGGCATGTGTGCAGGGACAAGACTCCAGGGAGTGAGGTGAACAGGGCACAGAGGCCTGCACTGCCCAGGAAATGCCTTACCCGGGGCTGGACCAGGTAGGAAATGTGGCAACTTTGTTTCCTGACACACTCTGTGTTGCATATTCGGGAGGCCGGTTTGGGCAGTGACATCAATCCCAAGGAGCATCCTTGCCTAGAGAGAGCAAGTCAACCCATGCAGGTCTTGGGACATGTGTGACACGTGCCACGGGTGCAAATGGTAGGACAGTATTGTCTGATCGAGTTGTCTCACCTGAGGAGTTCAGCACTGACCCTGGCAACAGATACAGCGAGCACTGTTTGCTGAGTATGTTGGTTTCTTTCTCTCTGCCCCTGCTCTGCACAGAGGCCCATGCAGAAGAGCCACTGTCTGCAAGCTCCTTCCGCAGCCACACAGCCATCCTGGTTGTAACTGCCTGGGGCTGCCCAAAAGGAATGAATCCTAGCAATGATTTTCTATGGTCTGATCAGCGGTCTCTGACTCCCATGGTGGCTCCCCACTCTCCAGGCAGACTAAGAAGGCACTTTAGAGTCATAAAACCCTTTGGGGAAATGGAATCCCAGGGCCCTTCCCCCTACCCCTTCAGTTCACTTGCACCTGCCCTGGGTCAGGGCGCTCAGTCAGCTCGTGCCCAGCAGGGAGCTTCCCCTGCCTGGATGCAAATTCCCTTTCTCTCAGCAAAAGGGAATTGAGAGGAGAGATTCCTCCAGAGCCCTAGCAGCTGCAGGCAGACACAAAGGAGTTGCTTTAAATGTGGTTTATTTCCCAAGAAGCCGTGATGGCGAAGGGAGAGCACGAACTTCCTGTATCCAGAACCAGGTAGGTGCAAAGAGAACACAAGGTCCCTCAAGGAGGAAATGCCATTGCTTTTCAAAGAGGGTTTCACTCATCCAGCTCCGTGAAAGACATCCTTCTTCCTTCCTTTTTCCAGACCACATTTTTGGAAAAAAAAAAAAATCTACTTTGTGTATGTGTGGGGTGTGGGGTGTGAGAGATACATTCCTTTTTTGTGTCTAAATCTCACAGTCCACATATGACTTTCCCCACTTGAGAATTCTCTCTCATCTGTGTGGCTCCCTGCATTCTGTAAAAATATAAATAAATAACATTTTTTAAAGTGTAAAGTCGGTGCCATGAGACTCTCAGATTGGGCAAAGCCTGTGAAGTTCGAACCGGTTAACACACAAATACAGGGGAGCGATTATTACAAGGCCATCCCGTTTAGCATCGGGGAGTCATTTGGGGAGAGAGATTCAATTTCATAAAAATGATTTTCAAGAGCTGTTTTGTGAGTAGTAAGAATGTTGGGTATTTTTTTTTCCCTTTCACCAAAATGAATAAAAACTTTATGTTCAGTGCGGTACTTAGGTATTGGTTTTGTTAATTTCTTAAAACAAATTGGCTCCCCAGTAAATCCCAAACTTGGACAGCCACATTAAGCTAGCAGTAGGGAGGCAATCTGAACATGATTATCCTGCAAGAGAATTCCCAGAATTTCATCCAAACTGTGATTTGTTCTGTTATAAAAGGCCTATAAAACCCGGTCTCAAAATTCCTGCAGGAAACTCAAGTGCTTAAATATCTGCAATTACTCTCTCATGATTAAAGAAAGATATGAAGGACAGGACATTAGCACACAACAGAAAGTGTGAGGTGTGGTGCAGGCGATAAATCACACGGGACTGTGACTCTGGCGGACCTTGAGGCACGTCCACAAATCAGCTCGTGGCTGGAGACTCTCTTAACTGGCTGGGAGGGGTGAGGGCTGGGGAGGGGCACAGCACCCCCTGCTGCAAGTTGTTGGGGACGAAGGGAGGCCCTGGTGGCCCAGGTCCCTACCATGACGGATGTCACTATCTGCCACGGTCACTGTGCTTTCTGCAGAAGCAGGGTTTGAGGACTGTCATGCATCAACACGTGCACACCTCACCAATGTGTTGTTCAGAAACACTCACACCACGTGTCTCAGGCTCAGGCCTCGTTCCAGAGTCCCCAGATCCCAATGACTGTGGTGCCATATCAGGCCCCATGCATGACACTCCTGAGAGGCCTTGGGTACTGTCTTTTCTCTAAAGCTCCATCTTCTAACTGGTGAGCTTTAAAACTGTTCCCTTTGATAACGTGGATGGGTAACACCTTGGAGCTGACCCAGCCATCCATGTTACAGGTGAAGGAGCTGAGGCCCAGTCTGGCAAAGAGATCAACCCATATTTACCAAGTGAGCTCCCAGGAGCCTTGGGAGGAAAGCCCACCCTCCTTATTCCTTGCCCTCATTACATTTTGGAAAGCTCCCATCTCCTTGAGAGTCCCAGCTGAACCAATGAGGACTGTCTTTTTAGCTGGAACTTTCCTAGGAAATCTCCCATCTTCTTGAGAGTTCCAGCCGAACCAGTGGGGACTGTCTTTTTAGCTGGAACTTTCCTCCAGCCTCAGATGCTCCCTGCCCTATTGTCCTGACGCTCTCTCCTTAAAAGGGGCCTTAGAGAATGAGTCCAAATAAGTGTCTGCAGTACCCCCGAGAGCCTGGGCTTGTGGAGAGGTGGCAAATCTGTCCACTGCTGCATCACCGCTATGGCTTCTTAACCCTCATGGGCAGCCCCTTCCTCCATGGACCTACTTTATGGGAACAGCCCCAGACCCTGCTCCTAAAATACCACCTCTTTCTTCCCTCTGCTGTCACCTCCTGCAATTGCCATCTCCTATGTACTCTGATGCCTTTAGAATGAGTTCCCTCTATTAAGCCAGCGCCCAGGCCGATGACATGGGTGACACAAAGCTCCTCGGGGTAGAAGCTGTCCGTTCCCCTCCCCTCTCCTCCCGGGCACACCATGGGCACCTACAGAATGTATTTTGGAGCAAATGAATGAGTGGCCTTAAAGGTCATGTTGTGGAGTTTGCACTTCACCCTGGAGACCATACGCTGAATATCTCGGTTAATTCAATCCCCTGTCTCCTCCCTGGCCTTCTCAGAAGTCGAGCAGGGCTGAATTTGAGGGCTGTTTTCCCTTGGAGTAGCAGCCTGTTCGCCTGGAAGGCAAGGAAGGGCTCCAGCTACCTGGCTGACCTCAGGGGGACTAGAGTGGTATTGGCAGCTGGCAGCTGGTACAGTTGGCTCGAGCCAGTGTTTTTGGACATGCTCTCTCTCTCATTCTGCTAGCTCCTTCGCTCCCTCCCTCTCTCTTCGTCTGTCTCTCTCCATCATCCAGCCTCTTGGAAGTTGAAACAATATTTTGAGGGGTCAAAGTGGAGAATAATGAGAGACCATGGAAACACACGTAGCTCAGGATAGCGTAAGCCCCAGAATGCCGCATAGGTCACAGATGACAAATGGCAGAGCCCTGTAGGTGTGCGATCCATTTATTGATTTCAAGCACTCCCTCCTCTTGTTCTCTGAGCCTCCAGGGAGGGACAGTCAGAGATTCTTAGGGCTGAAATTGTGCACGAAGGACACAGCTTTCCTACTGGCCAGACATCTAAGGCCGCTGGGCCAAAATATGGAGCCCATTACGGGGAAATCTGGTTCATGTTTCCGACAGAGACACAGAGCCCCGCTTGGGCTGAAGGCCTGGGTCTCTGTGTCGCTGGCACAGGCTGACAGCAGCAGGCGTCCCTTCTTCCTGGCCTCCTGCTATACCAGGGTGAGGGCCCTGGAATAATAAAAACTAAGGGAATAATCGTATTTAGCAAGGACTGCGAATTTGCTCTATGCTGGGAATATTTTTTCAACTCACTTACATTTACCGATGTGTTTAATCCCCACGGCTCCCATGAAAAATAGAGTTTGTGTTTTTATTCCCAGCTGTGTGACCTGTAGCAGGTCTTTGAACCTTGCTGAACCTCTGTCTTCTTACCTTTAAAATGGAGTGATTTCACATCCCCCTCCATCCAGCTTAAGTGTAAACAACCACCTCTTCATAAGTACAAAACTTCTCAAGCCATTCATTCTTTCTAGAAACATGCCCTTTAAAGCTATGGAAAAATTAGATCCAGAATCAAAAAAGGAAGAAAATGAACATGTGAGACTTGAAATTACAGGGAGACAACTTTTTTTCTGTAAAGGGCCGATAACGCTTTATGAGGTAAGAATGCTTTATGAGCCATACTTTGTCTGTTGGGACAGCTCAACTCTGCAGACTGAACCCAGCCACAGATAAACCAGTATACAAGTGTGTGTGGTTCTGTCCAAATAATACTTTATTTACAGAAAGAGGCCAGGGAAGAGGCGGACTGAATTTGGCCAACAGGTCATAGCTTGTTGACCTCTTCTTAAACCAAGAAGGCACATTTCCCATGCTGCTCACACCCACTCACCATAAAAATGAGCTATTACTAAGCAGTTCTGAGACACAGAAATCAAATACTGTCATCTTCCTCTGCTGGCTTTTCATTTTAGGGATGTATAAACACAATGAGATGACGCTAATCAACCTGTTTCAACTACCAATAACTGGAGATGTCTAATGCACATAAGTGGATGAGCCTGGGGTTTTAATCTTAAACATAGAGAGTTCATGAATGTAAGTCCCTGGCATGGTTTACTGAATTATAATTGACAAAAGAAACAGTAAAAATAGATTAATGCTAACATGAGTGATCAATTTCCCCCTGAAGTACCGTGCGGGATTACTCTGCACATTTACTTCATTTCTAAGACTTTCTTCTGACATTCTCAAATCCTCTCCAGTAGGCGTTGGAATTCCTTGTACTACACTGGGGTGACGGTACCATGTTTCAAAGTTATTCAGAACCTGATTGGCCATGTTCCTGCAATACATTTTCCTAACCTCAAGATAAAGATCCATGCATCTCTTTACCCTTTAAACAAAAAAGCTATTGTAATAGCATGTAGTCTGAGGCATGGTCTGAATACCAAACCCTGTACATGCACTGCTAAACTGTTTAAGTATGGAAGAAGTAGTGTCTAATAGCATCAGGAAATTGAAATTTAAAAATTTTTCTCACTCACTTATTTGATGAGAACTGGGTATGCTGACAGGTGAAGCAGAAAGCCATTTTTCAAGTTAAATGCCAAGTGGTTATATAGCATAATATTCAGTCAAAATTAACCACCTCAGTGCTGCACTGACACCCAGCATATTTAATGCCAACTGTTCTTGCAAAGAAAACGGCAGACCTTTGGGAGTGCCTGCAGAAGGGGAAAGAAACTGTTACTAATACTTCAATTATTTAGGGGGTGCCCCAACTCTCTGAGTGGGAAAAATGGACTCACGGGCAGCCACACTGACTCTCACCGCCACCGCAGAGGGAAATTGCATGGTGCCTTCCCGGGTTCTCTGAGTCTGCTAAGCCAAACCCCAGAAATTTCTGAATTTACGTGGGCCTCAGGCAGTCTCCCTACAGGCAAACACTTTTGGAAAAAGCAGGTGGATGCCTGCCTGCTGGCACAGGTGCCAGGGAGGCTGTTTTTCTAAGCTAGTTTCCTACTGACTGCCAAACAAGATTCCCCAGTCTCCAGGGAGCAAATGGTGCCTGTGCCCAAGGATGGCAGATCCAGGGGCCCTGAGCAGCAGGCAGCAGGCAGGCATCACTTGGTAAAATTCAGATTCTGAACAGTGGCTTGGGAACCCCCGTCCAGGAAATACATGGAAGGGCAAAGACAGCCTTTGTTGGAAATTCTAGCCACCCTTTTCCGGGATGGATATTATTTGTAAGGATGTGCTAATACTTCAGCTAACAGCCCAAGGAGTATATTACTCAAAAAATCCAACCACAACAAAAACACACGGTAGAGTCTACTCCCACCTTTAAATCCTAGGCAACCAAGTAACCAGAGGGGCCATCGCTTTTCCTCCTGCACAGGTCGGGGAATTAATCTGTAAAGTGTAATGACCCATGGTGGCTCCTGGGTGCCCCAGGACCTGCCAAGATCAAGGGGGAAACCAGGTTACATCTCTCCCCTCCCCTCCCCTCCCATCTCCTCCCCTCCCTCTCCCCTCCCCTCCCCCATTCCTGCCCTCCCCTACCCTTCCCTCCCCGTAGGAAGAATTTATCAAATTCTTCCTATCAGAAGGATGATCTTGAACCGTTTCATTTATTCAGCTTTTCATTTCCCTGTGTGATGTTTCATGGGCTTCCTAGAGCCACTCTGAAAGACAGGAAGGTGGAGGTTATTTGGGTCCCCTGGCACCAAGATCACAAGCAGGTCCACTGAGGAAGGGCTGTGGGTCGCTGACCTCATGGCATCTACTGGAGGATGAGCCAATCCCAGTATTCTGTTCTTTTGGCTTCTAAACTGATGTGCCATCTTTAGAAAATAACAACATTTAATTTTTTTTTTTTTTTTTTGGAGACACAGTTTCGCTCTTGTTGCCCAGGCTGGAGTGCGATGGGGCAATCTCTGCTCACTGCAAACTCTGCCTCCTGGGTTCAAGTGATTCTCTTGCCTCAGCCTCCAGAGTAGCTGGGATTACAGGTGTGCACCACCACACTGTCTAATTTTTGTATTTTTAGTAGAGACACGGTTTTGCCATGTTGGCTGGACTGGTCTCGAACTCCGGACCTCAAGTGATTCCCTTGCCTCAGCCTCCCAAAGCATTGGGATTACAGGTGTAAGCCACTGTGCCCAGTCTAAAGTAATCTTTAAAAAACAAAAACAACTAAGAAAATTGTTTCTGTTAATTTTTGAGAACCTGGAGAACACAAAAAAATTAAAGTAAAATTAGAAACAAATAGTATCTCTAATCCCAACAGCTACTAACAGGTATTAACTCATAGGTTTATTTCCTTCCAATTTTTTTTTCTGCGTGTATGAGAGAAAAAAAGAGAAAATGAGACACTGGGGGAGGGATAGTCCTTTTCAATGAATTTAAAATTACATGCATTGTGTATGTCATCAAAGTTACTTGCAGACATCTTTAAAATCTATCATGTATCCTAATCTATTGAGTCAACCTATTAGTGTTGGCTATTTAGAATTTTTTTTTTTTTTTTTTTTTTTTTTAGATAGAGTCTTGCTTTGTTACCCAGGCTGGAGTGCAGTGGCTCAATCTCAGCTCAATACAATCCCTGCCTCCTTGGTTCAAGTGATTCTCCTGCCTCAGCCTCCCGAGTAGCTGGGATTCCAGGTGTGGACCACCATGCCTGGCTAATTTTTTTGTATTTTTGGTAGAGATGGGGTTTCACTATGTTAGTCAGGCTGGTCGGGAACTCCTGACCTCATGATCCACCCGCCTTGATTTCCCAAAGGGCTGGGATGACAGGCGTGAGCCACCACGCCCGGCCTATTTAGGTTGTTTTTAACGTTCTTGTTTTTGTTTCTGTTTCTCCTGCAGCTTGGAGCATCTCTGTGTGTATTTGGTATCAGCCATTCTGACCGTTTCTTTGCAGGCAGATTTCTGGATGGTAAATTACCAAGTCAAAGGGAAGGGCCAGTGGTCATTTTAAGACCCCCGACTGTCTCTCTGGGCCAAATCTCAGCTTTCCTACAAGAAACTCAGGCCAATCTCACTGGCCTCGTTCAGAATGACTCCCACTTGGCACAGGATCTTTTTGAGCAAGACAGCATTCTCAACCTCAACCTGGACACTCTTGATATTTCGGGCCTGAGAACTATTTGGTGTGGGAATTGTCCTGGCCATTGTTGGGTGTTTAACTCTACTTCTACCCTCTACCCACTAAATGCACCCTCTAACTTATGGAACCTAAAATGGTTCCAGAGATTATCAGATATCCCTAGAAAGAAAACCTCCCCTGGATGAGAACCACCAGGCTGGACCATGGTCTGGGTAACACTGGTAGATGGACGAGTTACGTTAGCAACCTAGTGTTGGAAAGCAAGAAAAAAAAGCCAGAGAATTGTTCCCAAATTAAGCCTTGTTATTACACATAGAGCTGCACGTACATCAAAAAACCATCCCCCTACAGAATTAGCTCTTCTTTGTTTTCATGGCACTGTACATGTACATCCACACTGCTTAGTAATTCTTTATGTACCTTTATTATTTTATTACTTGTTTTTTGCTCTTCTGTTAGTCCTGTGAATCTCTCGGGGCAGTCCTTCTTATCCGTTTCCCTGCGTTTGACACCTAACACAGAGTGGATTAAATTGAATGAACGAATGAATAAATCCGAATGGAAACCAGGACTTCTCCTACGCATACGTGTGTGCACACACATGCACACAAAGATGTACATATGCACACATGTGTGCATCTTTATGTACCAACAGGAGCCTTGGAGGAGATGAAGGGCTACCAAATATGAAGGCATCTGTTGCTTTTGACTAGATGGTGATTTCTGAGGGTAAAACTTCTCTGTGTAAGCACTACAAATTTCCTAAATCTGCGTAGTAATGTATTTTCCAGTGAGGTAGGGCCCCTACTTTTAAATAAGGGTACTTAACGTTGTCCAAGGAGAAGAGAACTTTGTCTATTGCTTTAAGAGACAATTTACTGCATCAACAGATGCCGTTTAATGGAAAGTCCTGTTATTTTTGGAGGAAGAAATGCATATTCCACACTAAATTTAATAACATAAACCTTTAATAAATAATTGTAACAGTTTATAAATATTTAAGTAGTAAATCTGAAAGTCCTGAGGGATGGGAGGAGACAGGGAAGGAAGATCTGACTTGTGAAGCACTAAAAATATACGTTGTTGGCTCCCCTTTCTTTCTCTTTCTTTCTTTTTCTTTCTTTCTTTCTCTTTCTTTCTTTCCTTCCTCCTTTCTTCCTTCCCTTCCTTCCCTCCCTCCCTCCCTTCCTTCTTTCCTTCCTTTCCTTTTTTTTTTTTTTTTTTTCAGAAATGGGATTGTAGATTGGGGCCTTTGAGCTAACATGATGATTAGAGCAAAGTGACCACTGTAGGATTATTAAGTAAAGGTACTGTGGAGGGTGAGATTGATCAAAGGGCTCAACAAAAGGGAAAGGAGCCCCAAAACCACTTTGTGACCTTGACTTTCGCTGTAGACACCTGAAAGAGGTATGCTGAACCCTGGATACGTGGAGTCAATCCATGCCAGAGCATGCAAACCCTATCAACTAGCAGGACACTCCAGGCAAGTCACGCACCTCGCTTCTGAGAACAGCAGTGCATTAGAGCTGGCGTTGAGTCCTTTGGTGGAATCACTCCACTGATATTCACAAGGACTATTTTACCCTTGGATGCTCCTTGAAGCCACCTGCCACTGAGTGGTGGAGATAAGATTTCTGCCCAGGTGCTTTGGGGAAAATGTCCTCTCTCCAAGAGAAAATCGTGAGAGATGGTTTCTCCTTGTTCTTCTGGGTTGTCATGTTTAGGGGTGCAACAGTCACCTCAAAAATTCAAAAGGAAGAAGACTTAGGGTAAAGCAGATGGTGAGGACAGGAGTGGTGGGAACAACCTGGGCTGCTGGTGACTGCTGAGCAGCTCACTGATTCATCTCCAGGAGATGCTTTTCCTCCAAATGTGAGATTCCATGTTCTCTGGTTATTTAAGACAACTGGAGTGAGGATTTTGTGTTACTTGCAGCCAGAAGCATCCAAACTGATCTAGGGACATACACTAGGGCCCAGTTAAGGGCTTGTATGTATAAGAAGGGTTTCAGAAATAACAACTGATTGAGCAGTATTCTTCATAGGACCAAACTCCTGGCCTGGGACAGCTACTGATGACTCTCCATCACCCATCTTAAACTTTCACCGAAAATCCTTTCTTTTCCCCTGAAGTTTCCTCTCCTTCTTTTGTATTAGATGTGTATTGGGAATTGACCAGTTCCCCAGAACGTGGTCGTAGGTGCTGATTGGCAAGACAAGAAGAGAAGCACAGCCCCCTAGCCCCAGCCCCACAGTGATTGGTTCAATAAAGCAATAAAGACTTTGGGTTCCATTTCAGGACAATAAGATATGAAAAGAGGTTTTTCCTAGAGCTTCTGTAAAGGATATTTCTCATTCTTCTAAGACAGAAGTGCTCTCTCTCTCTCTCTATCTATCTATCTCCCTGGGGAAGAAAACACTCCAGCTGATGTGCTGGCCACCATTTTTCTCTCAAAGGGATGAGGCAGCCATTGAATGAAGCTGACACCACTAGTAGCCAGAACAGAGAGGCAGAAAGAAAAGCACAGCAGTGGCCCGAAAGTCCTCCCTACAAGCGGATTTCCCACTACATGAGCCAATACATCCCTTTTGTTGTTCTTACCAATTAGAGCTCCTGTCACTTGGGAACAAAGGCATTGTTGCAGATACACATACACACTGTCTATCCACCCAGCATTCTAACAGGATGTCCAGGATGGGGTTCGGAGTTTGTGCCCAGAGACTTTGGCTGGAGGTTTCTACTCACCACCAGGTGAGTGGAACAGTGACGGTGAGGACTATGAGACACTCCTGAAGGCGTTTGGTAGCCAGTGCACAGTGGGGAAAGAGGACACTGGGAATGTACGCTGGAGATTTGAGCACAGGACCTGGCACACAGGGAAGAAAGAGAAAAAACCCAAGGGAGGGCGTCTAAGGAAGTCTTTCCTGATTTGGAGAGTCCTTGCTCAATCCAGTGACCTGCAGACAGTCCCTGTGAGCAACCCTTCCAGGCGATACAAGCGCGGCTGTCTAGACTCCTAAGTGGAAGCACACAGGCAGCAGGAACAAGCAGGTGCCTCCAAAGAGTGGCTCTAGGCCCTCTGACGGTAGGACTTATATGTAGCAGCATCTCTACTAAGACTGATGTCAGCAGCTTTGGGCTTTTAATCATTGTTTAAGTATTTACTGTAACAGCTGCTTACTCTCACTGTTTCTCATTTCATGAGAATGAAAGGAAAGCTCCCCCAGGAGTGCCCAGCCACCCCTTGCGGTCTTTCACAGGGCAGTGGTTCCATCTCCCTTCCTCATCTAAGCCTCTCACTCCTCTTTTCTCTGCTCCACCATGGAAAGCATTAGCCCCCGTTACAATTCATTACTACTGAAGTTCAACATTGCGCATGGCAACATATTAAATCACCTCTATGAGAACCCGTCTTATTAGTTGATCCTCTAGAAGAGGCAGAAAGAGCTTACTTTTACTTTATTTTTATAAAATTTATTTGAATTATTCTATTTTTAGTATTATGTTTAATATTTTGTAGTTTTCTTTTTCCTAAAGCATGGCTAACCACTGCCTGTGTGACCCAGAGCCTGACCGCACTGGCATTCATGGGATGGTGTCTTCCGTCTAATGCCCCTGGCCCCACCTCATTTTCCACTCCTGAATGCTTAACGCTCATGCAGAGACTCATTAGTCCCCAACCACACTTGGTGCCGTTCTATCCCAGCATCACTCAGACCATCCTCATTTCTATCCAGGCCGCTGAACCCCTGAATTCAACAAACTTTCTGTCTTTGTGAAGTCCTCCATGCCCCATGAGGTCTCTATAGTGACCCAGACCTTGAGGAGGAAGCTTCCTCTAAGATCTCCCTAAGCACCTGCCCTGTCGACACCTACTGCTGTGGGTGGCCACTTGCACCTGCGTGTGGACCTGGCTTCTTTCCCCTTTGACACTGACAATCCCAGGACAGAGGGTAGAGAGAGGGTTCAGGTCTCCTGTTCATCCCATAATACTTACCATGAAATTCTGCACAGAAGGTAGAGTTCTGAGAGAGAGAGAGAGAGAGAGAGAGAGACTGACTGGCACAGCCACCAGCTTGTGGTGGGCCAGGAACACACAGTAATACTATCTGAATGGCCTCAGGGAGTATGATGCCCTTTCCCTGGCCTGGAGCAGATTCCAGGGCACCCTGCAGACTATAATAGGTGAGGAGAGAGCAGACAGCCTACCAGCAGATGAGTCTTCACAAATCAGAAAAATCATTGTATATCGGCCCCGGAAGGGGCCTTTGGAATGATCTAATTTCAGCTGCTTATTTTATAGGCAAGGAAACCAAGGCCCAAAAGAACATGATTTCCCCAAAGTCACACAGCTAATTAATGAGAGAGTCTAGACCAGAATCTGGGTCTCCTGACCCCTGGCAGATGGTTCATTCTATTGCCTAAGCCGCCTTTGATTAATAATCAGTTTCAGTCTAGTTCTGCCCAATTAGGAGTTTTTGAAAATGGGTTCTTCAAGCTTTTCATAGGTATGACATGAAGACAGCGTTCTGCGGTCAGATAAATTGGAAAATGATGAACCAAAAATTAAATTGATTCATTGACTCAGAGTATCCCAGAGCTTTTAGTATGTTAATCCACGGAGGCAATATTGTATGTAGCATTTTCCAAATGTAATTGATCATGGAACTCTTTCTTACCCATCCTCCAACAGAACGTCTTCAAGCATCAGTGTACAGTGCACCAAACTAGAGAAATATGAATCATTTAAGTTTTTCAATGATTAAGGGCTCATCATTTCACTCTCAGAGTGCTGCATCCACATGGCTTGAGGCCTTTGCTCATCAAAATAGAAGCAGCCACCATCACTAGTTATCTGAGCTTGTCTGATTGGAGAATTCTAGACTCTCAGTCCCTGAGAGAATCTCAGAGTGGGATGAGGAAGTTAGGGCAGTGGGAGTGTTGTCATCTTAGTCCTTTTAGGCTGCTATAACAAAACACCGTAAGTCAGGTGCTGATAAACAACAGAAATTTATTGTTGACAGTTCTGGAGGCTGGGAAGTCCAAGATAAAGGTGCATCTGGTACAGGCAGATTTGTTGTCTGCAGGGGGCCTGGTACCTGATTCAAAGATGAAGCCTCCTGGCTGTATCCTCACATTGAGGAAAGGGCAAGACAGCTGTCGGGGACCTCTTGGGAGAGCACTCATCCCATTTATTAGGGCTCTACCTTCACGACCTAACCACCCCCCAAAGGCCTCGCCTCCTAAAATCACCATGCTGGGGTGTAGAATTTTAACATATGAATTTAGGGGAGATGCAAACATTTATACCATAGTAGCTGTCCTTCTGTTTCATGAAATTTTAAGTAAAAATTTAATTTTTAAAAGTGAACATTTAAATCTTAAAAAGCATCTATTCCTAATTATCTCTAATGTGCAGCAGCCTCAAAGCTATTGAACACATGGGGGTGCATTTCACCAGTTCAAATATGGGCCCTGTCTAAGGTCCCTGATGGGTCCCTCTGGAGCCATTGGAGATAGGATGGCACCAAGGAGACCTTGGTTCTGCAATGAACCCATCAGATAAACTCCCTGGTTCGCAGTGGCACGAGCTATCCTAAGAAAAGGCATCATATTTCTGCATCTTACCACATATTTCCAATTGAGTTATCACGAGGGTATTACAGAAAAAAATCACAGGAGTTGGCAGTAACTCAGTAAATAAAATCAGCACTTTAATTGTGCCAGTGTAACAGGTCGATCATTATCAAGAAAGGTTTTGATATATTTTTTAATTAAATGGTGACTCTGTTGATCAATTTTACTGATAGTCAAGTAATCTCCTCCTCTTTCCCCATCCTCCAAAACAGTTTGCTTCCAGAATAAGATTGTGACTAAGAGATAGAAATCCAGAGACCTAATGTTAGCTCCACTATTAGCTGCCGTGTGGCTTTAGGCAAGTGACTTCTCCTCTTTGTGCCTCAGTTTCTCACTCTGCAAGGATAGGGAAGGAACCAGTATTTTTCTAAGGCCCCCTCCCACCCTGGAATTCTCTGATGTGGATACATGATATACTATTACTATTGCTGAACAATATTTCACAGCAACAGAAGCTTGCATTTTTATCATTCATTCAAAGATGTCCAAGAGACCTATGAATGTTAGTGCCTAGCATGGAGCAACTCAGTGCTTGAGCCCGTCCTTGGGAATCCAGCCTGAGACAGAGGCTGTTTCTCTCTGCCAGTCAGAAGACAAATGGCTTCTCCTCCCTGACTGGGACTGGAAGGGAGGCCCCAGAGAATCTGCTGAGGGGGGAAGTGGAGCGAAGGGACCTCGAGGTGGGAGGCTTGAGCTAAGGGCCCCAGCCAGTGATCTCACCATGTGGGCCAAATAGTGCCCTGTCCTCTGGAAGGAGGCATTCACTCCCTAACACCTACATAGACAAAGATCGTGGAGGAGCAAGACCTCCCCTTCGCCTCCCTGGGCCTCTGGTCTCCAGCAATATCCCTGGGGTTGGCCAGTCCCTGGAGATCCCCGTGTACACCCCCCTCCTCCTGCCATTTCCTGCCCGATTTACTCTCAGAACCTGTTCTGCCCCCTCCTCCAGATTGCAGGAATGTAAAGAGAGCTTTGATCTTTCCCTGGGTCACTGGGGAGAGGGCTAAATTTAGATGTAACAGGGGATGAAATGGAAGGGGAGGAGAAAAAAATGAGGCAGCCCTAATGCTTGTGTGGTCAGATGCAGGCAGCGAAATTATTTCCCCAGCTCTCCGATGCTTTCATGGAGGTAGCCCTTGGTCACAGGCATCCATTTTGTTATTAGCTTTTAGGACACGGTGAGGAGCTTTCTAGAAAACAGAAGAGTAAAGCAATCATGATTTTGGCGGAGGGAAAAGTGAAACTTTCTCTAACTGCAGAGAAATGATCTTGGAGGAGCACTAAGGCAGCCTGAGCGTGGTTGTGGCTTGCAGGTCACACGGGAGCTCCGCCAGCAGGTTCTGCAGCTCCTGGGAACAGCTGCCTGGAGAGGCTTTGAGCCTTTTCCTTTGCAGACGCCATTCTCTTCTGCCTTCCAGAAGCAGGTTGCTCCGTGAAAGTGAGGGCATTGATTTAAAAAGAAGAAGAAGAAGAAGGTTAAAAAGAAAGGAAAGGGGGCAGATCCTTCTAGATCCGGGATTTTCAGCATTGGCGCTATTGACATCTGCGATGGGGTTATTTTTGTTGCAGGGAGCAGTCCTGTGCATGGTGGCTTGTTTAGCACCAGCATTTCTGACCTCTACCCACTAGATGCCAATAGCAACCCCCTCCACCTGTGCCAACCAAAAATGCCAAAAATGTCCCCAAATGTTGCCAGGTGTTCCCAGGAGACAACTTCCCCCTACCCACCACCACCACAATGCACACCATTGAGAACCATTGCTCAAGATGCACCCTTTAGTGTGGGTGCCAGGTGGGAACTGGGGACATTCTTTTGTATGTACCTAATAGTTTATCATTAGCAGAGCAGTTTTCCATACCTCTGCTTATGTTTTTCACATTACTACTTGTGATGGGCTGCTGTGTGCCCTCCTAACCCTGCAAAATTCACACATTGCTGTCTTAACCCCCAGTATCTCACAATGTCACTGTATTTGCTTCTTTAAAGAGGTAATTCAGTTAAGATGAAGTCATTAGGGTGGCCCCTTTTCTGATTTGTCAATGTCCTTATAAGAAGAGAAGATTAGGACACCAACAGGTATAGAGGTTGAAGACAGAGCAAGAAGGCAGCCGTCGGCAAGCCCAGGCGCAAGGCCTCAGAAGAAACCAACTCTGCCCACATCTGACACCTGGACCTTGGACTTCAGGCCTCCAGAACTGTGAGAAAATAAATGTTGATTGTTTAAGCCAGTCAGTTCATAGTGCACTGTTATGGCAGCTCAGCAGAGTAATTCATGAGGTCATGGGTCTAATCAGACTGAGTTCCCATTTCAGAGGGAACCGCCCTATTCCCAGAGGCATGGAGGTCCTCACTTGATGGGAACCTAGACAGAACACCTACACTTCCCCAGCACCTTTCAGACAGCCTGTGAATATCTGTCAGCATGTATTTACTGGGGGCTAGACAAAGAGAGATTTTCTATTCAGAGAAATTACAGGCTTTTTCCTTGATGATCAATATGAGGGAAGTAGCACCTGCCTGGAACATAGTGTTTTCCTTTATCCAGAATTATCTCCTATTTTGCTGCCTTTTTTATCAGGAACCTAGATACTATTAACCGGTCGCTCACACTTAACTGAAGACACATGGATGAAATTTAAGCATTTTGCTAAAAATATGCAATCGCTTCTTTTTCTGGCTTTTATTTCAGCAAAACATGTTTCTCCCTTTTCCCGACTGTCCATTTTTCTTCAGTTTTTGTTTCAATTTTCAGAGCTTCTTGGGACCTAATACACATTTGTACGTTTAGATAAAATAAATCCATTTACTGACCTCAGTAAATAGCACACTCTTGTGCATTATTTGGTTGATTATTTCAGTGACTACGTCACCAACTTCAGGTGACTGGCAGCCAACTGGTTTTAGGATTAAGGACACGTAGTGGTACTCTGTGACATGTATGCATGCATTAAAAATATGAACAAAAGGCATTGCCAATGATGAAAGCTTGTGAGAAATTCTGTTGTAAAAGCTCTCTACTTTGGGAAGATGATCTAAAATTACTGGTTACCTTCCCCAGCTTCCTCTACAGGGCTAGGCAGCATTAGGAAAACGTGACCTAGAAGTGGCCTGTCTGCCTCTCTCTAATCTTGCCTTGTTTCTATAACCAAATGAAGTCAGTTACCATAGATGACATCGGCAAGCTCCTATAAACAGGTACACAACTCTCTCCCACTGGAAAAGTGCTGAGCTCACACAGAGGCACAGATAGATGTCCACAGACCACCGTCTTTGCAAAAGAAATTCACCCCCAAAAAAACCTTACAGAATCAAAAACCACTAAAATCTCACCTAACTCAGATTTTCTGGCAATCTGATTTTTTTTTTTTTTTGTACATGTGGCATATTTCAGCTTTTGTTGCTTGGACTTAAAAAATAATGCTAACGGTAATAGTCACATGAACTATCTTTAGGATTTATAGTATATGGGAAAAAAACAGAAAATGCCATAGATTTGTATAATTTTTTTCCTAGAAAAGATGTATTGTGCTGGTACTAGCAGTAAGATGAAGAAAAACCATGAAATTCTTCATGGTATTATATGAAAATTGTCAAGCTGCTAGGATATCCTCATTGCCCATGAGCCAGACTCAAACACACTAGTATATTTATACTCAAATTTTTCAGTTTTCTTGGACAGTAGCTTTAGCCTTGTGCAGTTGTAAAGTCCCACAAAAGAGTATTTACTTTATCTTGTCAGAAAATGTAGTCATAAAAGAATCATAAATGCCCTGTGTTTATCAGGTTGTCTGTGCATACTGGTTGTCATTGGAGACACAGCTTTCTATTTTTTTTTCTCTCTCCCTCTAAAGAAAATGAAATGTCTCATTGCTCTCTTCAACAAAAATACTAAGAATCCTAAGTTATCAGAGCAAGCTCCTCTCTCCATTAGTACTATGTTGGTGATAAACAATGTTTTATGCCCCATAATTAAGATACAAGTAATGAGCAATTATGCAGATCGTGAATTAATTATATTTAAAACAGAGGCCATTACAATCAATATTCACCACATTTCAACTGCATTCTGGAATTAATAAATCTAATTAAAAGTTTCTATTGGCAGAGATCTGTTTATACTACCTTGGTGAAACATCGTAATTAACAGCTGTCTATGAAAAAGTGCATCCTCTATATCTACACACACACATACGATGGATGTGGGGGCTTGGTGCTATCACCTTTGCTTGGGTAGATAGGTTAAGATAAACCTTTGTCGCAGTGATTCCTTCTTCTTGCCAGTTGACCACCCTAGGGGATGGTTCAGAGGCCTTTTTTAGTTAGTGCTAGAACCAAGCCCTTCTGGTTCTAAGTTGCAGAACAATTGTTTCAAAACTGGATTGGAATGCAGTCAGCCCTGGGTTGGTGGTTGGCTGGCTGACCCCCTGCCCAGAATGTGTGTTTTGGAGGACCACCTTTCTCTCATTCTCCACCTATGTTTTCAGATTGGGGCTGGCAATCCTTTTCCCACCATGGCAGACTCATGTCTCAGTCGTGACCAGCGGGACATCATCACACTTTTAAGTCCCCAGTGATAGGTTCAGGGATGGGTCTATGACCTTATCAGTGCTCAGAATCCCAGTGATAACTTTGCTATGGATTTTGAGGACCAAGTTCTTTTGTTTTCCAGTGTTCTCAAAACCAAGAAGATGGAGATCTGGAACTCTTGGCAACCACCTTGCCACCAGACGGAGCAGAGCTGAGTGGGAGAGAGACCAGGTCCCAGCGATATTACATGTGTCTCTGAACCCAGCTGTGCCTGAGCCTGTAACTCTGGAGTTTCCATTTATATAACGTAAATAATCCAATAAGAGTATTCTCTTTTTTATTTAAGCTTCTCTGTGAAGAGTCTTTGGTCGCTTGCACAGTATCTGATAAAACAGTTCTCATATTTGGCTGATGCATTACTTCAATATAGTTACTGTGGTAAGTCGCCTTAAACAAATAAAAATCCTGGCCATAATAAGAGACTTAGGCTAGCAGAGGGCTGGTGATGGGGCAGGGAAGAAGATTCATCTCACTTTGAAATGAAACATTTGTGGGTTAATATCTGCTTTGTATTAAGTTTTCAAAATGTACTTCAGTTCATAGCAGGCACAACTCTAAAAATACTGGTATTGTATAAAACCTGGACTATGGTTTAGGAATTTTTCCCACCCATTCTTCACAATCTCCTGATCACAGAAGACAACAGAAGTTGGTAAGAGACTTTAGTCTTTCTTAAAAGTGATGTGCCTCTTTCTAATTGATTTGGTGGGTGGGAATATGCCTTCCAAAAATACTAACGATTATCCTCAATTCGTTCAGCTCAGAATTCAGTTTGGTTGTTAGACATATTTTGGTATAGAAACTTTCTATTTGCAAAATGCTTCCATGTCCATTACTTTGTTTGATCCTCACAGCAAGAGCTGTAGCCCTCATTCATTTCCCATCTAGCAGATGACTGTGCAGATATCTGCTGGGGGCCTACTAGGTGGTAGACATGGAGTTATGTGAAGGTCCAAGAGACATGGATCCCCTCTTCCATTATTAGAAACACCATGCTTTGAGAGATTGGGCTAAGACCATTAGATTTTGAACCCCAGCTCTTAATGTCGTTTGGGAAGAAAATAAAAGGATGTACCCCATTGTAATCCATCCAGCAAATGCACCCATCTCTCCCTTCTCTAATATCCAGCAATATTTACACTCTAAACAAAAGTCATTTTACCTTGGCACTGATACAGCTTGATCTTCAGTACCCTCTGCCTGCATGGGTGCCTTTCTAAGCCCTAAGCCTTAGGAATGTGATCCTGTGCTTTGGAAGATCCCAAAGGTTTTAACTACAATTAAACTTATGGTGGAGGGGAAGTTTGAGTGGAAAGAGACAGTGTTCTCAACCTGTTGAGGAAAGAGACAGGTTGAGAACACTGTCTCTTTCCACTCAAACTTCCCCTCCACCATAAGTCTTCTGGTGTCGGTTAAAGTTAGGGAGGTGATGAACACTGTCAGGATCTGGCTAAAGAGAGGTTGAATGCGGGTACATTCATTCTGAGTTTGGAGGGATGCATTAATATATCTACGGTCAATTCTGTATGTAGTTGTATGCGTGCCATATTGATAGCTTGCAGAAATGATTTAAGGAATATTCCTCTTGCCTTCTATATCAATCTACCCCCATGCAAGCCATGAAACTGCAAGGCCAGAGTTTCCATAGACATATGCGTGTGTCCAGCGGCACCTAAAAAGGGTTGTAGAGAATTTAAAAAGTTTGTGGTATATGAAACCGGAAGCTGGTCTATAGAAATTCTTCCAATCATTAGACATGTAAAGTTATTAATGTAGAATAGGTTATTATTGATGCATAGTCAAAATGGAAATCATCCCCATAGGAATATATTTAACATAAAACATACAATTATAAACATACCAGACTTCCTTTTCCTTTTTGATGAGGAATAAGAGAAACAGAATGTATGAGAATTCATATGTTTGTAAGGCACAAATCTGTAGCAGTACGTCACTCAGCAAATTCATCTGAGTGTGAATTTGCATGTTTTATGCATGCTACAGGAAGGATCTTTTCAGTCTCACTATAGAAAATGACATTATAAAATTGTTGATCAAAGAGAATGTAGGCTGAAAAAATGGTAGGAAAAGATGTACCATCAAGATGTGTCAGAATGTTAATTAATTTTAAAAATTGATTAATAAAATATGCTTTTTTCCTGAGATATTTGTGATACTTGTCAGCTGTTTCAAATGTGTATTTTTGGTGATTTCTTTTCTCATCCTAAGTAAATATTTACTTCCAATTCTAATTTTGTGTACTTAATGTATTCTTAAAAGACAGCCTCCAAAGTTACATAAGCTTGTATACAATCTGGAATCATCCCCGACCAGAACCCCACTCCCTATGCTGAACTCCAGTTTAAGGCTCCAGGGATGCAGCTAATGCTACAGAGATAGAGACAAAAGGAAGACAATGGCTCTTGCAAGGGGTAAAATTTAATACATTTGAAACGATCTATAGCAAAAAAAAAGAGTCACAGAAAGATAGAGTCAAGAAGTACCAAGTAGGAAAATGTGCTAAAGGGTAGCAGAAGAGTTAAGAGAATTATCCATGTGTTTCTTTCTGCATATGTCTATATAACAGGGTTTAATATCTTAGTTGTAATTGGAAGATCAATATTGGGGGTGGGTAGTCTAAATATAGTGGATGGCCTATCCTTCCTCTACCCCGTTTTTGGAAGCACCTCTTCCCCTTATTTCCTATGATTATATTGAGAAGCCAGATTGCCTGATTGCCGTAGAATGTTCCAGGAGTAGAAACTTGACCCAATTTGGACCAATTAGCCTTTCTCCTGGAAACCTGGAATCAGAACTAAGAGATTCCTGACTCATTCTGATAAAGTCTCTTGCAAAGGAATGGAAGCTCAGGAATTATGGGAGGCCATTTTCTTTCCTTTGGACTGGGGAGCAAAGCAAGCCAACAAGCTGCTCAGAAGAGAGAAGGAAACAGATGAGAAAAAAAGAGGAAATGCTCTTGGGAACATCTTGTCCCTGAGTCCCGTTCCCATGATTTTTTAGCTATAATTCACATGCCGTAAAATGTGCCTTTTAAAACTCTACAATGCAGTAATTTTTAGTATATTCACAGAGTTGTGCAACAATCACCACTAATTTCAGAACATTTCCATCATCCCAAAAAGAAAATTCAGACTCATTAGCAGTCAGTCCCCATTCTCCTCTCCCCTCAACCCCTGGAAACTATTAATTTACTTTTTGTCTCTATGAATTTGCCTACTCTGGACATTTTGTATAAACAGGGTAAGACAATATATGCTCTTTTGCAATTGGCTTTTTTTTTTTTTTACTTACCACGCTTGTTTTTAAGGTCCATCCATGTTATAACGTGTGTCAGTCCTCCATTTATTGTGTGGACATAACATACCTTCTTATCTAGTCACTTCATCTAGCTTTGAAGCCCGGGACTATCTTTTTTTCTTTGTTTCCTAGAGAAACCTATGAATCCTTCATATCCTGATATAAGTACTCCCTTTCCTGGAGGGGTCCACAGCAATTCACTTTGGTTTCTTCCATTCATCCTAAGTAATTCAGGAGGAACTGCCTGATAAGATTCCTAAAGGAGGTGAGGTCTCGAGCAGACCCAGGAAAAAGAGAGCAAGGATTTGACAGTTGGAAAGAATAAAGTAGAGTGGGAAAGGAAAGCCATTTAAGACTGTAGAGTCAGAACCAGCAAAGACGTGAGTGGTGTCTTCAAGCCCTGGAGGCTAGTGGCTCACCCGGCACATAGGAAGTCGAGAACAGGGGCAACATGCATGGAGAGATAGGATAAAGACCTACTAGGTCGGGCGTGGGGGCTCCCGCCTGTAATCCCAGCACTTTGGGAGGCCAAGGTGAGCGAATCTCGAGGTCAGGAGTTCAAGACCAGCCTGACCAACATGGTGAAACGTCATCTCTACTAAAAATACAAAAATTAGCCTGGGTGTGGTGGCGCTTGCCTGTAATCCCAGCTACTCAGGAGGCTGAGACAGGAGAATCACTTGAACCAGGGAGGCAGAGGTTACAGTGAGCCAAGATTGTGCCACTGCCTGGGTGACAGAGTGAGACTCTCAAAAACAAAACAAACAAACAAACAAAAAAACTATTTAGGCTGGGGGCTGAGGTTCAAAAGCCAACTTCTCTCTATCTCTGTCAGTCTAGAGGGGGCATTTTCGCGACACTACAAAATATGTTAGAATTAGAAATAACTGCCTTCTGAGTTTTCCTCCCGATTGGTAGGCTAAACAGTAAAGCCTTGACCTAAAACAAGCTAGTTGCTTCCCAAAACCCCAGTGGTGGGAAAGCCAGGACCAAGAGCCACTCCTAGGACTACTTAGCTATGCAGACCCACTGCCCTCTGAAGCAGGGGCAGAAGGGGCACCCTTGCAAGTTATCCAGAGCACGCAGGACACAGAAATCTACATGTGGGGTGGAGCCCTCTCTGCCAATTGATAGCTGAGTGGCCTTTAACATTTAATTCATTTCTCTGAATCATGTCCTATCTATATCTGTGCTTATCCTATAAAAATAGGATTTGTTTGTTTTGGCTAAAATGTATCCCATTGGGTGGCAGTGAAGATCAAATGAGATATTGAGCCATCTGTAAAAGGATGTTGCCGAGTCTTCTACGGCATTATTCCCATGTACAATCCCATTCATCTATTCACCACAGATACTCACAGAATCCTTAAAAGGAAGACATAAGGTGGGAATTCACAGCTAGAAAAAGAAATGGCCAGGTACAGTGGATCATGCCTGCAATCTCAGCACTTTGGGAGGCCAAGGCGGGAAGATCTCTTGAGGTCAGGAGTTCGAGACCAGCGTGGCCAACATAGTGAGATTCCATCTTTTTTTAAAAAATTATTATTATTATTATTATTATTATTATTTTGATATAGACTGTCTGTTACCTAGGCTGGAGTACATTGGTGTGATCTTGGCTCACTGCAACCTCGGCCTCCTGGGTTCAAGCGATTCTCCTGCCTCAGCCTCCTGAGTAACTGGGATTACAGGTGCCTGCCAATATTCCCAGCTAATTTCTGTATTTTTAGTAGAGACAGGGTTTCACCATGTTGGCCAGGCTGGTCTCGAAATCCTGACTTCAGGTGATCTACCTGCCTTAGCCTCCCAAAGTGCTGCGATTACAGGCGTGAGCCTCCACTCCTGGCCTTTTTAAAAAATAATAGTAATAATAATAATTTTTTAAAAAGTTTTATTTATTGACCAAATGGCAGATTGTTTCTACAGGTCTTTCCATATAATGGGTACATTCTAAAGGAAAACAAAAAATTACAGAAAATGCATAACAGGCCTTTGTTGTCCCATTTATCCAACTTCACCAGCCAAGGGGTGCCCCATGGCACCCTTGTAAATTCCTATGCATTTTGGGCTCTCTGTCCCGGCTTGGTTGGTGTGTGCTCTCTTGGTCTCTACAAGGCATCTTGCAAAGCAGACAGACCTGACGTTTTACTCTTAGCCCAGTCCTGTGATTTCACTCTTGCCTTATGTTTAAATGAAAAAGTGCAGGCCAAGAATAACCCAAAGTAACTGAGCGGATTTGCACCACGACACGAGGCACTGCCCACAGCTATACCTTACAATCACCCAATTCATATTTTAGGTTCTGACACCAGAGTTTGCAGTATTTTACAATTTTCTGTTCCATGTCAGCAGCTCACTGTACAGCTGAATATCAGTCCTATTTAAATCTGCAGGAAAATAGCTGCAGGTGACATAACCTTTCGTGTCGTACCACTGTGTACATACACAAATAATTGGGGCTCTTGACCCCGTCTGGGCCCATACAACTGTAAGTACAAACTTGACATTTTGATACTGCTGCTAGCCTTTCTCGTTGTTATTTTCTGTTTCAATAATCCATTGCAGGTAGAAAAATGAAAGAAGGAAGCATGAATGATTAATGCTGTCAAGCTAAAATAATGTATTTAGAAAAATCTATAAATCTGTTATTTGTGGCATTTTAAAACTGAACACGACACTCCTCGGTGCCACACCGCCTGTTTCCCGTAGATGAATGTGAGTGCTTTGCAGCACAGGGCGGTCAGGAGGCCTTTGGCTTCTGGCCTGAGCCAGATCGTGGTCATCCTGGGATAGGTGCAGTGGGAACCTTGGGTTCTTTCTCTTCTCAAGGTCAGGAGCAGAAACCCACAGGAGTCTTCCCCAAGGTACAGTGGGTCTATTTTGTGTTCCACACCAGGGTGAGGCTGGGCTTTGCCTGTCGCCGTTTCTGATTTGCCAACTCTCAAGGGGCCGCTGTCCAGAGGGCGCAGGCAGCCAGCTGTGTCTTGCTCCAAGCCAATCTCTATTGGATTTAGTTCCAGCTCAGGCTGAAATCTGATCAAGTTAAGCTCCTAGGAGGCTCCGAGCTGCTCCAGGCGGTCTACTGAATGCTGATCCTAGAGCATGGCTCCTCTGTCTACACTGCCCCCACGTTGGACTCTCCCAGCCTCCAGGACAGACAACAATCCCAGTCCTCTTACTTGGAAGTCTCTGGTTCTCAGAGGCTAACAACTGCCTCTATGCATGGAACAAGCTTCCAAGCTCTGACCCCTCCACTCTGGCTGGAGGAGCTCTGTTTAAGAGAGTGCGGGGCCTACGGAAGACATTAAAACGACCTGAAATCTTGCCAATGACACCTTGGCAGTCCCAACTGATATAATCCATGTCTCTGTTAGATTTACTTGGAGGATGGATCAAATTTTGGCAGATAGTGAAAATAGCAATTAATGTCAACAGTGTGATTATTTGCAAATTTCAAACTGTTTAGCATCTGGCTAGAATGGTCCTGCATCCCACCTCATTTGTCCCTGTAGACAGCACAGGCAGACAATGGAGAGTGCTACTCTTCTGGAAGTGTGTGGGAGGAAGTGGGAGGGGCCCAGGACAGTGGGAATATTCTGAAGAAAACTCCGGCTGCTGGGAGTGGAGAAGGGATCTCCTGGAATGCAGATGCCCCAGCAGAGTTTGGGTCCTCCGAGAATGAAGACTGTGCTGAGAGACAGGTGTTCCTGGGATCTCCTACCTAGAGGCTCAGTCTCCTCATTTCCTGGCGGCAACTTTGGCAGCTGGGGAGGCAGCTGCCCCTGTTCCGGTTGGCCATTACTGTTGCCGATTTCTATCCAATAGATGCCAGGTTCATTTTAAAGCAATCTATCTAGGGGGACTGGGGGTATCCCAGGTAGTGGGGGGAAGGTCACAGACATTTTAGAGAACAGCAGGCAGCCTGCAGTGACCACCCTGTAAAACACACTGGCCACATACAATGCCAGGAGGAAGCCTTGGGAGATCCCGCAAGCCACTCTCTGAAGTCCGTGGACAGCTGTCTGCTGCCCTACTGGGAACATGCCAGGGAGAAGGCTACGCACTGAGAACAGGAAAAACAGGCCCTGGTTCCCTTCTCCCATCCAACTATAATGTGACTCTCCTTCACCCCAAGTGTCTCTGCCACTAAGGACTTTTCAGGAATAGAGTCTCAGTGGCCAGCGCTGTGCCTGGCAGAGGCTGGGGCTGCAGAAGGCAAGGCCCTTCCACTCTGTAACTGGGTCGGGCAAGCAGATCGCACCTGTAAGTCAGCCTTCTGGTTCCTGAGAAGCAGACCCAAGCCTGGTTCCGCCCAAAGTCCATTCTGGCAAAATTAATGGCAATGCCCGACCTCTCTGTGGGTCCGTTGTATACATGCATCTGGCCAGCAGAGGAAAAATGGATTTCAATCCAGTTGTGTTTCTATATTAGCAGGGACTACAGACACCCAATCTGTGTGAAGACGCTTGCTTCACTCAGGTGCTGGGCTTCAATAATTTAAAATTAACTCAACTCTCTCAGCATAAAAAGTAATGGCTCTGTCAGAACCCAAGTGCAGAATGCCTAATTTAGGATTTTATATGCTAATTCTGAATAAATGGAGGTGTCATGAGAAGGAAGGGTTCTCTTTTTAAGTGCATAAAGGCAGACCGTGAATTAGTGGAGACCATTAAAGTTACATCTTCAGTGTCTCAGGTTTCATGAATGCCAGACCCAGAGGGGTTCCAAAAGCCTGTCCCCTGGGGCCTCCCAGGGTAGAGACTTCTGGGTCTCTATTGCAAAGACAGACAATGTTTTCTTCCCAGAACCTCTGACTTTGGGACTCAGAGTCCCCCCTTTGATATGGGCTGGAAGCCCCAGGTAGCGTATGTTCTTATGGCCCAAAGACCTCAGGCTGCTTCAGAGACCTGGAGAGGTTCCAAAGACTTCAGGCTGTGGGCATTCATGACACTGGAAGAACCTGGGTCTTCCTGCCCTGCTGGGCTTTTCCCTTGAGGGTCTCCTTCTCCAAGAAGAATGCAGGGGGAGGTTTGGGGTGCCAGCACAATTACTGAGCCTGGTGTGTGACTTCTGTGAATATCCCAGGTGACCCAAGGTGACTTAATGGAGATCTCTTTGTGTGTCCACATCTCATAAAATGCTCCCACCATGAGCCCCATACCAGGTCTGTCCCTGGCCTGGCAAGTAACTGAAGAAGCTCAGGGCAGAGCAGTGACTTCCCAGCTCCTCAACTCACTGGCGACATTTTGCCTGGACTGTTTGGGACAGAGAGACTTGTAAATAAAGTCTCATCTCTCAGCCGTTTGGCTCCCCTGTGGGAATCCAGGACCCTGTAGCTTGGCTCATCTGGGCTCTGACAGCCCAGGTTCTTTCTCCTTCTGAATGAAGCCCCAGGGCATCAGGCAGAGTTTGAGTGGTGACAGTGGCCAGCGTGGGCCTGACACCATGTGGTTCTCAGAAACAGCTGTGGCCTGGCCCTCTTTCTTTTCACTGACATGGACATCACAGTGTCCTGCCATAGGGCTGAGGGCTGCATGTAAGGAAGGATGCCTATGAAGAGACCTTTCCATATCACCTGTCCCTCCTGCATGTGCTCGGACATCATTCAGAAGCTTCTGAGACCCTGTGAGGCAGAGAGAACAGAATGTAGAGTGTCCCCATAAGTGGCCTCTTTCCCCTCCCCCAGAGCATGGAACCCTGAGCAGACCACGGAGCCAGGTGGAGGTTCAGGGGGCTCCTTTCCATTCTGCTGTGGTTGGGAGGGTCTGTGTGAGATGAAGGTGGTGGAGCTGCTCTGTAACCCTCCACAGTTGATTTCTAGTGGTATCTGCAGAGAATAAAGGAAGTTCCAGTAATTTCCACATGGTCGTTTAAAAAGAAGTGGAGTCTGGGCACAATGGCTCACACCTGTAACCCCAGCACTTTGGGAGGCCAAAGAGGGCAGATCACCTGAGATCAGGAGTTCAAGACCAACATAGTAAAACCCTGTTTCCACTAAAAATACAAAAAATTATCTGGGCATGGTGGTGCGCACCTGTAATCCCAGCCACTTGGGAGGCTGAGGCAGGAGAATCACTTGAACCCAAGAGGCGGAGGTTATAGTAAGCTGAGATCGTGCCACTGCACTCCAGCCTGCACAACAAGAGAGAAGCTCTGTCTCAAA
>CAUYLG010069630.1:0-10987 GCA_963573385.1 Cacajao melanocephalus | reverse complement strand
TGAGAGCATGATTTAGTGCTGAGGGTGGGGCTAGGGGTGGAATGCAGGAGTAGGTGTGGGGAGCCCACATGGAGAAGGCAGGCGCTGAGTAGGACGTCCGGCCTCCTGATAACAATGTTATCTGGTGCGGAGGGGATGGGTATTGTCCATCGGGCTCCCAGCGAGGCTATTGGCCTTACAAAGTCTATGGCTTCCTTGCTGATATTTTGCTTTTGTGGTATTGAGGACTTAAATTTTAGACTTCTGACACTTTAACTATATGTTTTTTTTGAGTCTACAGAAGCTTAATTAAACCATTCATGTTATATCTTTGACTTTCTTCCATCATAATGTTTATTAAAAATGTTACTTGAGTTATAAGCTTCTAGTTCCCAGGTGGTTGAGCTCAGACAATAATGGTAGAAGAACTTTGAAGAAAAGCAAACAATACAACCTCTCCTAAAGGGGAGCTTTTCTACCTCTTCAGAATCATTTGCTAAGGAAATCTCCTGTCTTCTTCATCTCAAAGCAAAGATGTTAGCTAATCTTAAACAAATTCTCTTACAGCATAGCACTCTCTGACTCAATGGATATGACTCAGCATGCTTGACAGCCAGATCTAGCCTTGAAACATCAAATGTAATTTCCTGGAAGCTGCTGTCACATTTGTTTACAAAGCCAAGCACAAAAGGTTTCATCGGGACTCATGGTGTACCTGTCCTGAGTATCCATGGAAGCTCTTTTGTCAGTAGTGAGGCTATAGAAATTACAGAGAAGAAGGTGAGATGTAAAATGTTTACCTGTAGCAATAAACTGAAGAAAGAGAAAGAATGAGTTTTATTTCCTAACTCCTTCACTCTCAACACATATGCACATATGCAAAATCATAAAACACACACACACACACACACACACACACGGGAAGAAGTGTGGGGAGGGGAGGAAAGACAGAAAATTGCCATTTCAATGGAGACCTGGCCAGGTGTCATCTTAAAGTCTGTGGGGAAGAGATCATAAGAACTAGAAGAACGGGTTTTTCTCTCCACTGCTGAGGTGGAGCAAAGGGTGTGAGAATGAGAGGAGAGTCAGAGAGATTTGAAGAAAGGTATATGAGAGGTATGTCACACAGCCCCCCAGTCCATTCTTCTCATTATGGTAGTCAAGTTAGTGGTACTTGACTCATCTTACCATGCAATTAGATGTTCCTACAGGACCTGCCCATGGAGTCTTTAATTAGGGAACCCCTCATGTCCCATTAAGGAGTGACAGTCACTTCTAAATTTCTCATATAGGTCACGGGCATGCCAGAAAAATTAATTCAAATCAAATAATGAGAAAGATCAACAGTTCCTCTAGAAATTGTTCAGTAATGGAATGGTACCCTTTCAACAGTTTGTCAGATGGGTGATGTTAACTAGTCATCCAGAGATGATCAAGTGGTCCACAAATTGGTACTTTACCTTTCCATGGGTCTTCAGCTCCAACTGTCAACAGTTGGTTACCCTGAACACCTGGGCAGAAAGCAGTCAGGACTGAGAGAATATGGATAGTTCTTCCTCTTCAACTCCCTTCTACCTTCTCCAATCCCTGCCTCTGCCAGCACTATATTAGACTCATTCATCTCCTCACCAGGAGTTAGGCATTTGTGACTCCTGTGAAATTAAAAGTAAGACCAAGAGGAAAGGGAATAGTAAAGAAATCAGAAAGAATGCAGATTGAAAAGATGTATTAAACGATAACCTTAGTGTTAGACTGAAAGATATCATTCCCCAAAATTAGGTTTTCAACAATGAAGCAGGAGAGGAGGTTCCTAACTGAGTTGTGATAGCTCAAAGTTTTGTACACAGATTTGATTGTGATTGGTTGGACAGTCAATTCCATCTGTTATGTGTGTTTCTTCTGGCAGTGAGGCATCAGCTTCTATTCTTTAGTAAGTTTACTCCCACCTATGAAAAACACTAATGGATCAACACCTCACCTAATTTCCTGGTCAACATTTTTATTTTCATTTAACTACATTCAATTTCTTTAAACTTAAGAGAAAAAAGGAAAATCTTTTGGTTGATACTGATTTTATCCACATTTATTATACTAGTCAGGGTAAATATATGCTGTAGTAACAAACTCTAAAATTACAGTGGCTTACTTGATGCAACAAAAGATTATCTCTTACTCAGGCAGTAGAATATACAGCAGCCCTCTTTCATATTGTAGCAAGACCTTCGAGAACTTTGTTGCTTAACAGAGCAGCCACTAGCCCCATGTGACTATTGAACACTTGAAATGTGTCGAGTCTGAATCCAAATGTGTCATATGTGTAAAATACATGTGGGATTTATTAGACTTAGTAAGATAAAAAGTGTCAAGTATCTCAATGATTATTTTTATATTGATTGCATGTTGAAAAAATATCTTGGATATATTAGATTAAATAAAATATTATTGAGTTATTTAGTCTATTAATTTTAATGAGGCTGTTAGAAAATTGAAAATTACATATGTAGCTTACATCATACTTCCATTGTATGGCAGCCTTAACCTAGGAAGACAATGCTATTAAGAGATGGAGGGGCACAATGATTCTTGGCTCCATAGGACTGTAAATAACACATCATTGCCATTCATATGTTACTGCTCAAACATATTCTTGTGGCCCAAACCTAACTTGGATGATTTGTGAGTCCCCAGTGTCTGTGCAACACCATCCTTTTTCTCAGTTTTCAGTTGTTCATTACCCTCTTATATCTATCCTTTCCTATTCTCATTTATTTTTAAAATTTCATTCTTTGTGGAGACACCAAGATTCCTTCTTTCAGATAATCTTATTGTCAATGTCTGTGACTCTACTTTCTGTGCCTAGCCTTCTGGAAAAGTAACTGAATTGATCCTTCTCTTCTGCTAGAATCTCATATGGAATCATCATAGAAACCAATGTTCAGTACATCATTCGATATACTATTCTTCATCCAATTACAATACCATTTATGGCTTAAGAGGTTCATGATGAACTGTGATATTTAACTTTTCACATTTAATCAATTTAAGATCATGACACAACTGCCCAGAACATCCAACTTTAACATTTTGCATATGATTATTAGGTTTAAAAAGAGATGAATACCAGTAGAAACTGCTGCAGAATTAAAAGAATTGAAAGAATCAGTAGAACCAAATGGTGAAGGCACTAATTCTACTAATATCATGCAACTGGGTATATATATTCTAGAAATCTAAGCGTTTAGAGTAAGACATGAGTAGCAGAAGAAACTAAATTTTATATCATAAGTTTTATTTTTGTTCACTCTATTTCTACTTTTTAATACCTCAAAGTTGTACATCTTGTATGTCTCATTTAACAAGAAGGTCTCTCCCTGTTTTTTTTTGTTGTTTTTTTGTTTTTTGTTTTTAATAAGGAACTTAAAACTAAGAAGTGATTCAGAAAAGGAAGCAAGAAAGCCACTGGGTACCAGGAGGTCAGATTATAGGCTGAATTGGCCTATTAAAAATGCTAGGAGCTATGATACCTGCTCTAATACAGCTTCTAGGTTTTCTTTTGCAACTTCCTGCCTCAATGTTCTACTCCATAAGCTCCCATTACAGAGCCACAGGCCTTATTGACTCATTACTGGGGTCAGTCAGGTGTGGAATGGGTTAGAAATTGCTATAATATCTCATTAGTTGTTGTTCTGCTTCATTATCTGACCGGCCTCAGGCAGGGTGCTGGGTATAGTGCCGTTCTGCAGTTCAGGAAGAGACAGCTTAATTCTAGCAATCTTTAACAACACAGAAAGAGAATATTCTAGAAATTAAGGCACATGAACAAACAAGGATATCTCAGCTGCTACTTACTTACTTCCACAACTAAAATGCAGTTACAGTATTCAAGTTAAAATGCCGCGAGAGTGGAAAGGGGATTCACAGTCACGGTGAGCATTTTGAAGTGCAGTTGTTAGTTGAGATCAACCTGCAGATTTCTTTCACCTGTAGGCTCAGGAGAAGTTTTTTCTTGGTCAAAGTTGGCAGGGACCTGGCACCAGGGGATTGAACCATGCCACATGGCCGGGTCCATTGTCCTCTTATTCCCGATTCAATTTCTGGCATCTAGTTTAGTGTTTTCTCATGGTAATTATACTCCCAACTCTACTGCTGTCAATGCAGTCTCAAAATGCATTGGAAGTCCTGGCACTGAAAATCCAAGGGAAGGTTGCTTGCAATCCCATTTGAGATAGGGGCATATCAATTGATGTTATATCATGAGCTTTATTTTTATCCACTTTTACTTTCTTTTATGTCCATTGAAATTAGATTTTTTTACATTAAAAACAACATGACTACTATGAAAAAAATTAACAGCTAATTTTATGCATAGAGTTTAATATCCATGGAACTTATGGATATTAAACTTTTAGATTTATTTTAGCACTATTTCACTTGTAATTTATTCTTTATTTAGGAGCTTATTTGTTTCATGACCATCTCCTCCCAAAGATGATTTAAGTCCTTGAGGGTAAAGACCTAGTCTCTTGGCATCATAGATCCTTCATAGATGTTGGTTGTAAGAATGAACAATCCTCTGTGGTGATTTGATGACAGTAAATATTTTAGCTTTTTTTTCTCATCTCTCTGCTACTGCTGTTAGGGCAATTTGAATCTGCTATGACTATTTTTACTTTTCTATAAGTGGGGCATTAATGTGCCTGGGTGCATTCTTGTGACCAAGGGGTTGATTCCATCAGGAAGTGGCACACTCATGTCCTGGAGCCTCTTTAGACACTTAAATAATTATGACATCAGAGGGAGGGAGCTAGGGGATAGGTCACTAGACTGGAAGCCAAAGGCATCTTACACTCTCTTACAATATTATTTAACTTCTCTGAACCTCTGTTTCTCATTGAAAGGAAAAGAGACAAAAATGCCTTTTGTACTTGAGTTTTTTTGAAGCCAGAATGTGAAAACAGCCATGGTGATACCTTGCATATAATACAAATTCAATTCATGCTGAATCTGATCTCCATAAAAATAAATGGTTGTCAGATACAGTTCAAATATATCAGATAACAAATGTTGTTCTTCAGACCTGACCCCTACTGCCAGTTTTTGAGTCTTCCAACTGGTCCACCTTTACTCACTTTGGTCTACCTTTGCTCACTCATACACATCTCAAGGGCACTTTCATATTTCTGAACTTAGACTATTGTAGCAATTTGTAACATTGAAAAGGATCATATCATCCTGCAGAACTCTTAAGAGAAAGTGTAAAATGTGAAGTAATCTGTGGGTACCTAGAAATTCTGCAATCTTTGGATGGAAAAGACTCTAGGATTTCCAGGCTTTCCACTCAAACTGTTTTTTCTGATCCGGGAACCTTATGCAAATCACCTCACATGGCCAGATTTGTTAGTGAGAATAGAGGAACTGTCCTTCATGCTTCTCTAGGTGTAGCCAAAAAGTGAATCATGGGCAGAGGCCAGAAGGATATGAATGTAATAGTAGAAATTGTAGAAAAATAACTACACTATTTTTTAAAATGAGCCTTTTAAATGTCACTGAGGTACAATATCCTAACTCAATTATCAAATAACAATTGAGAAAGATTCTGGAATCCTCTAATTTGGCCATATTCTTCAATTTCTGTATCTAAAAATAATAAAAGGACAGTGTCAGGTAGGCTCACATGATTTAAGTGAATGAGTCTTATTTTTATTATGCAGAGTACAGCAATATTCCCCACAATTTGTTCACTCCACTAGGATTCAAAGTCATGTTAAAAGTATTTTTTGGTTTGTGAAATGTTGCCACAGATGATTGAAGTTTCTGGTGATTTGCAGTCATGGGATGTGCACTCCACCACCATTTAGTGAACACCTAGTAACTGCAGCTCTGCTAGTGTGATGTTCTTCACGTTAAGTCCTTGGTTAATGCTTTTTCTCCACAATTCTTCTTACTCACTGCCATTTGGCCTTCATTAAAAAGGCTAAAATCCTGCCTACCACTTCTGCTGCTGCATCTGGCCTCATGGCTATTCTATGAATAGTAGTAATTAACATCTGTGCAGGATGATTTTTATTCACAGAGTTTTGAAACATTAATTAGTGTCATAACATCCTTAAGAGGCAAGTAATTATAATTCTCACACTTTTTACAGAGGAAAAAACTGAGATACAGCTGGGTTAACTCACACATCTAAACTCATGGCCAAGAAGGCAAAGAGTAGACAGGACCTGGGGTGTACATTGCTGCTCTCTGTCTGATGCCACTAAGCTGTCTGTGACGATGTGTTTATTGCCTCACACTCTCAGGCCTCCCACGTGGCCCCAAACCCTTATTTTAGTTCTCAGACTGGGAGCCTTGAGTAGAATCTGATAAAAAGGGCACATTTTCTGAGAAGTCAGGTTGGGAAGTCAGCATGGGTTTCCCTCATGGAGGGTTCTAAGGGAAGTAAGAAGTCCCCTTGTGAAATCATTTGAAATGAATTGAAGACATATAGGATGCTTGTCAGGCATTTGTCTTCCTCTTACCATAATTGGTAAACATGACTCCATGATTTCTACCTTACACTCTAACATAGAACTACGTTAGTAAAAATCAGTGGCAACTAAACATGTCTACATCAGACCTCATACCTTAATGCACTATAATACAGCTAGTACTAAAAATAGAATTTTTCAAAATTATTTGTCTTTTAATTTATGATGTCATAGCTTTCCATATGTTGCACAGAGCCTGGGCACTATCCCGTGAATAAACTTGGGTATCTCTTTAGCCAGGTCTTATTTTTAAGTTAACATTTATTGACAAGACTTAGATGTTTCCACTTTGTGTGTGTACATTGCTTGTATACTTCTGTACTGATTAGAGACATAATTTCTTTAAACTATTCAATTTTTAGTAATTTTGAAACTACTTTTAAAACATTTTACATTAGATGATAAAATGTAAATTATGTCTTCAAATTATTGCTTGAAAAGCAAGAATTATTTATTTTGAACAAAATTGGAAAGGTTTTTACAAGGCATGAGGTACTTGATTGACCTCTGTAGTTACTTTTTTGGAGCCACAAGCTTCGGAGCAACTGAGCACCCTCTCCTGACACTTCATGCCCTTCTTTTCTCTCTGAAGTGAGACTTAAGTGAGAACTCATGCTGCAGCTGACTGGTTCCCCCTGCAGACCTGTCAGTCAATTTGGTTTCATTTGGGAGAGAAACAGAAATTGATTCTGTAAATTTTATTTAACTCTAGACTCCAGGTGAAGAGGTAAGCAATGTTGTCACTTTAGACAAGAATATCTTCAGATGAAATATGGAGTTATTTGATTTCTGAATCTATATGTACTCCATTTGGTCATGTAGCAACCCAGGCAGCTAGGTTATGGACTACTATATTGCAAAACTAAATCTAGAAATGTCCTGAGGAGAAAAAATTGGCACATTTTAGAGAGGCACTAGCGAAGGAAAGTTATCTATTATACTTAAAGGGATTGAATTTTGTTAATTATACCTGTAAAATGAGAGTTGAAACTGCTACCTTCTCTTCATTCTCAGTGCTGCAGCTTAATTTACACTTTTCTTCCTTTCAACTTACTCCCTTTGTTGTTCAAGTTAATGAATTGACCTAGTCCTTCTTTACAGAAAAAAATCTCCTATAACACAAACAGGATCAGGTAATATGTCATTCATGCCTCTATGTCAACTCTATCAGTGATTCCTGGGATCCTAAAATAGATTTAAGATTTCATAGCATGAATTAAAGGTTCTTCACTATGTGGTTTCTATATATTCTAAAATTTCCTACTGAAACTTTGGATTCCTCCAGGCCTGCTGCACTGGTATAATTTTATTTGGCTGAGAAAGGCATTTCACACTTCTGTACCTTGGTATGTCACAGTGCTCTCATGGGAACATCGTTCTCTTCTCTGTCTGCTAAATAAAATCCTGCTCTTCAAGATGCTCCATCACGGTTATTTTAGAAGCATATTTTCTACCATTCCCCAACAAATGGCAGTTAGTTGTTTCTGTCCCATGCTTCAACAGTGCTTCAAACAAATCTTTTTATACATATCAGATTCTATCATAATTGCTTTAAGGATAGAAACAATTCTTCTTCTTCTTTGTTTACAAGGCACATAATTGTGCCCAATGATTATTTAGTGAGCTATTATTGCATCATTCCTATGTAGTTCTCCCTCTTTAAATAATAGTGTTGAAATAGAGTTCCTTACTGTTCTATGTTATTAGACACTTCAGTGGAGGCTCAGTTATCTCGCCTGAAAAAACTTGTGAAAATTGTAATTATTTACTTCACAAAGATAGTATGTAGATTAATCAGTAGATTCTGAGTGTTCTGAAAATGTAGGGCATATTGTTCAGGTGTCAAGTTCTATTACCTAAGATCAGCAGTGAGCCTTTCTAAATGTCAAGAGGAAAGTTTGAGAACCTGCTGCCACAGAAAATCTGTAAGAAGGTGTGAGCTAGGTGTGAAGTTTCCTCTTAAGCAATTTCACTTCTGAATCTTCACATGACTAGAAATTGAGTTTATAGGAATAAGATGAAAGGGGAAACAAGGTGTTTAGTGTTCTGTAGACACATGTAACCATGCATTTAAAGGCACATGCATGTTGTGTATGTATATTTTCATGTGTACATAAGTACATATAATACACAGGTAAAAAATTATGGTGCACATATGTCTAAATATTTTATGCATATACATGTAGAGGAAGAGAGATAGCTACTTGTTTTTGGTAAACCTGCTGAAGTTTAGGAAGAGTTTGGTTCACACTTCCAATTGCTGAGCACTGAAGGTTTTAAAAAAATCATTT
Organism: Cacajao melanocephalus; assembly: GCA_963573385.1. Taxonomy (NCBI): domain Eukaryota; kingdom Metazoa; phylum Chordata; class Mammalia; order Primates; family Pitheciidae; genus Cacajao; species Cacajao melanocephalus. The sequence continues at coordinate 2,190 of CAUYLG010069630.1, read as the reverse complement.
ATTAAAATTTGGCTCTATGTTGTAATGTCTAGTGGCTTTTTAGATACACTTTAAGTTCTGGGATACATGTGCAGAATGTGCAGGTTTCTTACATAGGTATACATGTGTCATGGTGGTTTGCTGCACCCATCAACCCGTCATCTACATTAGGTATTTCTCCTAATGCTATCCTTCCCCTTGACCCCAACCCCCGACAGGCCCTGGTGTGTGATGTTCCTCTCCCTGTGTCCATGTGTTCTCATTGTTCAATTCCCACTTATAAATGAGAACATGTGGTATTTGGTTATCTGTTCCTATGTTAGTTTGCTGAGAAAGATGATTTTCCGGCTTCATCCATGTCCCTGCAAAGGGCAACTCAGCGTTTTTATGGCCGCATAATATTCCATGGTGTATATGTGCCACATTTTCTTTATCCAGTCTATCATTGATTGGCATTTGGGTTGTTTCCAAGTCTTTGCGACTGTGAATAGTGCTGCAATAAACATACGTGTGCATGTGTCTTTGTAGTAGAATGGTTTATAATCCTTTGGGCATATGCCCAGTAATGGGATTGCTCAGTCAAATGGTATTTCTGGTTCTAGATCCTGGAGGAATCTCCAAAGTGTCTTCCACAATGGTTGAACTAATTTATATTCCCATTAACAGTGTAAAAGCGTTCCTATTTCTCCACATCCTCTCCAGCATCTGTTGTTTCCTGACTTTTTAATAATCGTCATTCTAACTGGCTTGTTATGGTATCTCAATGTGGTTTTGATTTGCATTTCTCTAATGACCAGTGACGATGAGCTTTTTTTCACGTTTGTTGGCCACATAACTGTCTTCTTTTGAAAAGTGGCTGTTCATATACTTTGCTCACTTTTTGGTGGGGTTGTTTGTTTCTTTCTCGTAAATTTGTTTAAGTTCCTTATAGATTCTAGATATTAGCCCTTTGTCAGATGGATAGATTGCAAATATTTTCTCCCATTCTGTAGGTTACCTGTTCACTCTGATAATAGTTTCTTTTGCTGTGCAGAAGGTCTTTAGTTTAGTTAGATCCCATTTGTCAATTTTGGCTTTTGTTGCCATTGCTTTTGGTGTTTTAGTCATGAAGCCTTTGCCCATGCCCATGTCCTGAATGGTATTGCTTAGGTTTTCTTCTAGGGTTCTTATGGTTTTAGGTCTTATGTTTAAGTTTTTAATCCATCTTGAGTTAATTTTTGTGTAATCTATAAGGAAGGGGTCCAATTTCAGTTTTTTGCATATGGCTAGCCAATTTTCCCAACACCATTTATTAAATAGAGAATCCTTTTGCCATTGCTCACTTTTGTCAGGTTTGTCAAAGATCAGATTGGTTGTACATATGTGGCATTATTTCTGAGGACTTCATTCTGTTCCATTGGTCTATATATCTGTTTTGGTACAAGTACTATGCTGTTTTTGTTACTGTAGCCTTGTAGTATAGTTTGAAGTCAGGTAGTGTGATACCCCCAGCTTTGCTCTTTTTGTTTAGGATTGTCTTGGCTTTACAGGCTCTTTCTTGGCCCCATATGAAATTCAAAGTAGTTTTTTCTAATTCTGTGAAGAAAGTCAATGGTAGCTTCATGGGGATAGCATTGAATCTATAAATTACTTTGGGCAGTATGGCCATTTTCATGATATGGATTCTTTCTATCCATGAGCATGGAATGTTTTTCCATCTGTTTGTATTCTCTCTTATTTCCTTAAGCATGGTTTGTAGTTCTCCTTGAAAAGGTCTTTCACATCCCTTGTAAGTTGTATTCCTAGATATTTTATTCTCTTTGTAGCAATTGTTAATGGGAATTCACTCATGATTTGGCTCTCTGTTTGTCTATTTTGGTGTATAGGAATGCTTGTGACTTTTGCACATTGATTTTGTATTCTGAGACTTTGTTGAAGTTGCTTATCATCTTAAGGAGATTTTGGGCTGAGATGGTGGGGTTTTCTAAATATACAATCATGTCATCACAGAGACAATTTGACTTCTTCTCTTCCTATTTGAATACCCTTTATTTCTTTCTCTTGCCTGATTGCCCTGGCCAGAACTTCCAATACTATGTTGAATAGGAGTGGTGAGAGAGGGCATCCTTGCCTGTTTTCAAAAGGAGTGCTTCCAGCTTTGCCCATTTAGTATGATATTGGCTGTGGGTTTGTCATAAATAGCTCTTATTATTTTGAAATAGTTTCATCAAT
>CAUYLG010069629.1:0-38070 GCA_963573385.1 Cacajao melanocephalus | reverse complement strand
GTCAATTCTAAGCAAAAAGAACAAAGCTGGAGGCATCACGCTACCTGACTTCAAAGTATACTACAAGGCTACAGTAATCAAAACAGCATGGTACTGGTACCAAAACAGAGATATAGACCAATGGAACAGAACAGAGGCCTCAGAAGTAATGCCACACATCTACAACCATCTGGTCTTTGACAAACCTCACAAAAACAAGCAATGGGGAAGGATTCCCTGTTTAATAAATGGTGTTGGGAAAACTGGCTTGCCATGTGCAGAAAGCAGAAACTGGACCCCTTCCTGACACCTTACACTAAAATTAACTCCAGATGCATTAAAGATTTAAACATAAGACCTAACAGCATAAAAACCCCTAGAAGAAAACCTAGGCAAAACCATTCTGGACATAGGCATAGGCAAGGACTTCATGACTAAAACACCAAAAGCATTGGCAACAAAAGCCAAAATAGACAAATGGGATCTAATGAAACTCCAGAGCTTCTGCACAGCAAAAGAAACAATCATTAGAGCTAACCGGCAACCAATAGAATTGGAAAAAACTTTTGCAGTCTACCCATCTGACAAAGGGCTAATATCCAGAATCTACAAAGAACTAAAACAGATTTACGAGGAAAAAACAAACAAACCCATTCAAAAGTGGGCAGAGGATATGAACAGACACTTTTCAAAAGAAGACATATACGAGGCCAGCAAATATATGAAAAAACTGCTCATCATCACTGATCGTTAGAGAAATGCAAATCAAAACCACATTGAGATACCATCTCACACCAGTTAGAATGGCGATCATTAAAAAATCCGGAGACAACAGATGCTGGAGAGCATAGTAACACTTTTACACTGCTGGTGGGAGTGTAAATTAGTTCAACCATTGTGGAAGACAGTGTAGTGATTCCTCAAGGACCTCAAAATAGAAATTCCATTTGACCCAGCAATCCCATTACTGGGTATATATCTAAAGGATTATAAATTGTTCTATTATAAGGACACATGCACAGGAATGTTCATTGCAGCACTGTTTACAATAGCAAAGACTTGGAACCAACCCAAATTCCCATCGATGATAGACTGGACAGGGAAAATGTGGCACATAGACACCATGGAATACTATGCAGCCATAAAAAACGATGAGTTCGTGTCCTTTGTAGGGTCATGGGTGAACCTGGAAACCATCATACTCATCAAACTGACACAAGAACAGTTAATCAAACACCACATGTTCTCATTTATAGGCAGGTGTTGAACAATGAGAACACATCGACACAGGGAGGGGAGCATCACACACTGAGGTCTGTGGGTGGGAACTAGGGGAGGGACAGCAGGGTGTGGGGAGTTGGGGAGGGATAACATGGGGAGAAATGCCAGATATAGGTGATGGGGAGGAAGGCAGCAAGCCACATTGCCATGCATGTACCTATGCAACAATCCTGCATGTTATTCACATGTACCCTAAAACCTAAAATGCAACAAAATATTTTTAAAAAAAAGAAAAAGAAAAAAATTTAAAACAAACAAACAAACAAGAATGTGATGCCACCCTCTCCTCTCACTTGCTTCCTCTTTCACCATGTGATGCTGCCTTTCATTTCCCCTCCCCCGCTATGAATGAAAGCTTCCTGAAACCCTCACCAGAATCAGGTACTGGTGCCATTCTTCCCGTAGAGCCTAAAGAACAGTAGGCCTAATACATCTGTTTTCTTTATAAATTACTCAGCTTCAGGTATTCCTTTGTAGCAAGGCAAATGGACTAAGACAATTATTTTCTGGAAATTACTGGAGTGAATGTGAACATAAAGCAAAGAGACTAAGCAACTGATTCCTGATCAACTTCTTTTAAAGGAGTTCCCAATAATGACATTAACAAAATTAATTATGATTATATAATTATAATTAATTATATTATATAATCATAATTAATTAATTATAATTAATAAAATTAATGTCATTATTCAAATTTAAAAAATAAATTAATAAAATTTAAAACATAAATAATAATGTTTTAATAAAATAAAAATTAAAATAATTAAATGGGCTTCTGAAAGAATAATTACTGTGAATTAAAAAAATAATACAGGACCTCTTTGAGTCATTCACTTTTGATAAATCGGGTAGTTACTAAGTTAAAATATGCTGAAATTTATATTAAAAATAAATAGTAACTCCAACACAATTTATTCAGATTTTTATGAAATTTTTATGTTTAAATCAGGGCTTCAGTGAAAGCCAGAGCATGAAACTTGTTACTGATCGCAGATAAACTGAAAGAAATTGTAATCCCCATGCCATAAAGAAAGAGAAAGGCATGTCTGAATCCTGTTTATTTTAACTTTGGTACTTGAAATAATTCAAGTTCTGAAACTATATTTGTGTTATATGTCAGACAAAGGGAATTTGTATGTCACATATAGAGACCTCAGAAAGGATAGTAACACCAAAAAAGTCCAATAAAAATATAGTTGTAGAACATAAAACAGGCAATTAAATGGGAGAATGGCTAATAAATATATAAAATATCTTACTATATACTATTAATAATATAATTGCAGATAAAAGCATAATTTAAAAATACACAATGTAGAATTTGTATATATACAAAAATACGCCACAAAATATTATACAAATAAAATATACAATTTTAGGTTGTATTTAAAAATACAAGTTTTCTTTGATAACATAGATGCTAAAGTAATCCAAACAGATAGTAAGACTTTCTATTTCCCTATTAGTTCTGGAAGTACGACATGGAGGAGAAATCTGGCTAAAACGTAAAACAAATTATTAGATACTATTACAAATTTTACATTATTTTTATGAATTCTATGAAAACTACAAACATGTAGCAATACTGATTCTTCCATAAATATATTAATATATATTTAATATCTCATAAAGCATTGTTTCAAAAGGACAAATGTAAAATGGTAGACTGGTTTCACCATCAGTGTTAAAAGCAATTTACTCTTTGAACAAGTACATCTATATTGGTAGTACCGACTTTGGAGAAATTTCATAAAACAATAAATTTTTAAATCTAAATTAAAATAAAAATTTTGCTCATTAATTTCATAACAGTAATAAAATAAAATGCAAAAAGCATACATGATATGAAGTCTCTCTGCTATTATACGGTAGCTGCAACAAATCTTAGTTTTTCTTTTTGTAGCATCAAGTACTTGAACTTGTGGCTGAGCTCCCTAGTTAGAGATGTTACTAAACTTTCACATATCTAAGTTTTTTTTTAAATGATGATTCTTACCTTTTCTTTAGTTTGTAATGTAGGGTTAGTTAATTGTAGGACACCATATAGGGTAATTTCTTTTCTTGGAAGTGTTTGGAAATTGATACTTACTGGTTTGAAATGGCTTTAGAAATGTCAGGAATCTCTTAAGCTGGAAATTTTTCCTGAAGAAATTTGTTTGAGAATATTTGCCAACAAATAAAATTATAAAAAGATAAAAAGGGGTAGTGGGAGAAGAGCCACTTCAAGCTTTCATTTTACCAAAGAGAAACCTGAAGGATTAAATTACTTACTAAATTTTACATATTTCAGTAAACTGGGATCTCTATTGCAGATCTAAAGGCCAGAGTTATGTTCATCAATCTTTTAACCCTTCTGCATACTCTATAGTATTTATTATAGTTATTTATACAATATTAGCATTAAATGTATATTTTTCTTTAAGAAACTTGGGAAAATAGTAGAAAACTGGAAATGGACCAATCTACAGAGTACTTTCAAGAAATTAAAACTTATAATAATTCAGTCATTTTATTCATTGCATGCATTTCCACCTTTACAAATATGTGAGACAGTTTTATTGTGAAATATGATAGTTATATATTAATTTATGTAAGAAAAACTATTTATTTGGCTATATATCCGACAGAATATAACATAAAAATAAAGCATTCATTGCCAAAAAACTACTGATCAGGCAATTTCAGTTTCAATACATGAGCATTTCTGATTCAATTGCCTATCTTCTTATAAATTTTCTGAGTAAATGAGATACAATTCCATTAAGTTTTGTAGTAATCTTGGTACTTAGGACTTTTAGAATATGTTGGAAAAAATCATCACAGTGATTTATTATAGGGCATAGGAATGCTGCATTTCTTTCCCGACACTCTAATGAATTGCCAATTTCTCTTTATTTACATATTAATTTATACTGAGGTAGTTATTTTACTATTCTCAGGGGAAGTACAATTAATGATAGAGATGATATATGTTTATGGATATCATTAAAATTTTCCTGGTGAATTCTCAAATTCTATGACAACATTTAACAGCAAACATTTAGATTAGACATTTAAATATATTATGATTCTAAGATTTTATAAGTTCTCTTTATTTTTTGTATAGATAACTTGAATCTTTATCCAAATGTGTGGCACTTAAAGGCCTAATGGCCCTCACAGAATTTAGTTAGTAATGACAAAAATAGAACAATAAAACAGAAGACTGCAAAATTGAACCGTAATATAAGAGTTTGACCAAGGGGAAGAAAATGATGTTAATAATAGGATTATCTTATAAGAAAGACAGTCCCTAAAGAATAAGAAAAATATATAAATAAGGAAATCAGGAAACATTTCATAATGCTTGATCTGCTTAGAAAGGCAAAGTATTTGAAAAAATGTAGTGATCATATTTTTTAGCTCAACATTAATTAATAGAATGAAAATATGTGAAAAGGTTATAGTCTTTTGTTAAACGGATCCGTTTTACAAAAGTGGCTGCAATGCATGATGAGAATTTAGAAAGCTGCTTTTATTTTCTGAGAAGAGCAGGAAGTTAATGCATGCGGTGAGGGAGTGACCTCAACCATATGAGGCTATTGTTAGTATAAAGAATCTTGGAATACATTAGGTTGTGTAAGTAAACACATTAAAAGTGAAAATAAAAGAAAATATTTTAAGTGTTTCAGTATCAAAACAGAAAAAAATGCATAGATGTTTCTCTTATATGGTTTTCCTTCACTAGGACTCATTACTCTTTGAGGCAAAGATGAACTTATGAAATATAAAGAAAGGAAGCTCAAGCAGCCGAGTATCTCTATCAGACCAGACTATAGCTGTGGTTTTACCTGAAGGCCTTTTGAGCCAGGACATGCTTTGCTTCAGTGCTTGGAACAGCAACTTTGTTTGAAGGTGACCTAGGAAGAGAAGCCATATAAAGAGTCTTGTTCTGTTAGTGATTCCAGAGTGATAAAGGTATCAAAGTGCTACAAACTTATTAGAAATTGAGTTCACTTTCAACTGCTGTACCAATTTATATATCCTGCCATCAACAAAAGGATCAAGTGAATTGTGAAGATTTGGTACTTAGCCAACCATTTGGTACTTAGCCAACCAAAATGTAAACGTTAATAAATTATATATATATATATATATATATATTTTTTTTTTTAAAGACATTTCCTTAGTTCCCAGAGAAGCTCTCTTGTGTGACTAGATCAAGATCAAGTGACTGGATCAACATCAAGATTTAATGTTAATTGTGAAAGAGGCATTAAGTTATACACTGAAAAATGTTAAGATGGTGTTAAAAGCAAAACTTTAACTGAATTAAATTTAAAAGACTTTGATTGAGCAAAGAACAATTGGTGAATCAGGCAGTCTTCCAAGTCAGAGCAGGCTCAGAGACTCTAGCACACCTAGATGGTAGATTTATGGACAATAATAGGCAAGTGACGTAGATGGACTTGAGGTACAAAAATAGCCAGATTCATTACAGCTAGGGGTTTGCCTTGCTTAAACATGGTTTCAACAGTTGGCCATCTTTGAATGGCCAAAACTCTATAGTCACAAGAGTCTGTTTATAACTCTAGCTTATGGTTCCTGATATACAGGGAAATCTTTACACTGAACTTAAAATATGCAAGGAGGTACCTTTAGGCTAAGCTTGATTTAACCATGGTAAAATTTATTATATGTGGTTTTACTACAGTAAATTAATAAATACAATATAAAGTTTAAATCATACATATAAATATATTGACTTTATATTTTTTCCAATTATTGATGTATACATTTTTCCAATTATTGCTGAAGACTTTTCTTTCAATAAAAGTTCTTAGAAGTTCCACATGATTCTTTGCTTTAACTACAATGGTGTATCATCTATTGTTTCTGGTTCTACTTAAATTTTCTTTAACTTAAAGACCTTTGCAAAGAAATTTTAATGACAAATACTTTTAAATTTTACTTTTTCCCCTAAATATTTTATAGTAATCTCATTTATATCAGATTTAACAGCAACTTTTAATTTTTTTGGGGGGAGGGAGGAGCAATTTAGTATTTGAACTCTATTTAATTAATTACATTTAGATTTTTAAGGAAACAAAAGCCATCATTTGTCAATTACATTTTTTGTTCACATAACACTTTATTAAATTATTTAAGTAGTCTAAGAACTCAACTTCAAATACCATAAGGGAATTAAGTTTTCAACAGATGAATCTGTATAGGGCATAGGGCACAAACATTCAGTTTCTAGTAGTAAGAGAGCATTTATTATAGTCAGCCACAAAATATAAGCCCAAACTTCACCAGGAATGAGCATTTTGATGACATTCTTAAATTTAATTATCAATACACTCACCTTTTTCCTTCTGTACTTTTAAAGTAATGCCAAATCAGCAAACATACTTCAAGTTTTTACTTGGAGGCATTATCTAATTAAAATTATTCAGTTACGAAAGAAAAACCTCAACATTTTTTTTCTAATTCAACAGATTTTTTTTTCTTTTTAAGTACAAGAAAATATCTGAATTTAAAGTAGTAATATGTTATAGCTGGTACTTTTCAAATTTAGTAGCTGCCCATTACTTTAACAAATGACTGATAATTCATGAATATGTAAAATTATTTGTTCCAGATGTCCTTACTACTTTTGTTTTCTAAAAATGCCTTAGTCAGAAAAGCCTGACAGTATGGGTGCAGGGTCTCAACAAACTCATCCTTGACTTATTCTAATGTTATGGTTATTAATGTAGGTTGACCAATCTTTGTGAGGGATTTTTTTGTTTTTTATTTTTGGTATTATTTATTTTATTAAAGCCAAAATTGACAAAGCCTTCCACTCAATGACCTTTATGAGACAAAGTCCACACTACACTGAGGAGAAACAAAGAGTGCAGTACACAAATTCAGCAGAACAGGGAGAATGGAGATGAAGATCAAGAGTATGGGTGGAGAGCAGGTCAGACAGGACATCAAAGCCAGGAGGAAACCACAGGAGAGGAAGCTTTGTGAAGTAAAAGAAGCTATTATGAAGACAGCCTTCTCCGAAAAGTTTAGTAAAACTAAATTCACATTAACTAGAGCCACAAAAAAGTTGTTAAGTTAAAATCTCAAACTTAATGTAAGTTAAAATAGAAAAAAAAAAAAACAGAATGTAAGTGAAATGCTGTAGTTGGTCTGCTCTTTTATTCTACTTAGTTAATGGTGGCTGGTGCTAAGCAATACCAATGATATATTCTTTCTGCCTCTACCTCTGCATGTTATATGCCTGTACTTCTATACCTGTAGTGTTTTTCTTAATGGTTACTTAGAATAAGAGTGTGAAGAAGACCAAAAAATTTTAAAATCCAGCAAATGCATTTTTATTAACTAGAAAAGAACTTACAGTTAAAATTAGATATTTCATGAATATCCTGAAAAGTGGCAAAGTATGAATCAAAGAGGACACCTTATGTCAGTGAGGGGAGGCTGCTCCCCAGATCCCTAACCCGCCTGAAGAAAATTCCTGTTTCAATTTTCTTCCTCTGAGCAGAGGAAGGAGTGTATGGATTTACTCAACTCCACTATTCACAGTTTTTCCCACATTATACCTGCAGCTGAGTGCCTTGAATAATTAGATGCTACTAGGTCCAAGTCAATGTGGCATGACTAATCCATGAAAATATATAGTTTATTTATCTTGTTGATAAAAATAAATAAATAATGTGAATATATCCTGTGTGATTCTCAAAAAACTTTTGACGGTAGAAGTCAATATAATCTCTATTTGTAAAATGTATTCTCAACTCAAGATCCTATCTTTCAGCAACTGCACAACTCCTTCTCAGAGTCTTGTATGGGTTAATGCCTTAACCCTACTTGAGTAGTTCCATTTATTTTTCTCTTACCTTACATTAGTTTGTAATATAAACTCTGTAAACTCTGGGCAATTTAATTTCTGCAAACTATAAAAATTTCCCCCTACCCCTCTCTATCTTACTGACTACAGCAACTCAGCGTAGCACTCAAATGCATGTATGCTTTCAGGTCTAAAATTTACATAATTTATATTTGGTCTTTACCTACAAATTAGTATATTGTTCTTTACATTACTAATGTGTATAAACCTCCATGGTACCACATTATAAAAAAATACAATAATTTCTTATCATTATTTTTCTCATAGCCTTCCATAATTGAGCTGGACAAATTTGTTTACTTTGTGATAATTTGGTTATCTTCAAAATTATGGCAAATTGTAAAAATAACTCTATAATCTATGAGAATCTACAAAGCGGTACACATTTTTAGGTTCATAATTTACTTCATTAGGTTATTTTCCAAATTCTGTTCTCTGTTTTTGTTTTTATTTTTTTCCCAAAATATTACCAAAACCAGGAAGAAACTCTGTGGGATAATAATCAGACTCATATGATCCTGACAAAACATGTTAAAGTACTTGCTCTAATCCACGGTTTCACTTTTCGTGGTTTCAGTCATCCACAGTAAAGTACAGTAAGTTATTTTTAGAAAGAGAGACCACATTCACATAATTTTAATTACAGTATATTTTTATAATTATTCTATTATTTAATTTTTATCTTTTATTGTCCTGAATTTATAAGTTAAACTTCATTACTTGTGTGTGTATATATATATAGATAGATAGATAGATATAGGAAAGAACATGGTACATATAGGGTTTGGTGCTACTCATAGTTTCAGGCATTCACTGGCACTCTTTAAATGTACCCCCTGCAGATAAGGGGAGACTTAAGTAATTCTGAAACTATAAGTAATACAGGTTATGAATTAGTTCAGCAATGTACTTAGATCTTACCATGAAATAAATGTTGCATATTTTAAGTTCAGTGTAAAGATTTCCCTGTATATCAGGAACCATAAGCTAGAGTTATAAACAGACTCTTGTGACTATAGAGTTTTGGCCATTCAAAGAATGTTTAAGCAAGGCAAACCCCTAGCTGTAATGAATCTGGCTATTTTTGTACCTCAAGTCCATCTACGTCACTTGCCTATTATTGTCCATAAATCTACCATCTAGGTGTGCTAGAGTCTCTGAGCCTGCTCTGACTTGGGAGACTGCCTGATTCACCAATTGTTCTTTGCTCAATTAAAGTCTTTTAAATTTAATTCAGTTAAAGTTTTGCTTTTAACACCATCTTAACATTTTTCAGTGTATAACTTAATGCCTCTTTCACAATTAACATTAAATCTTGATGTTGATCCAGTCACTTGATCTTGATCTGGTCGCACAAGAGAGCTTCTATGGGAAATAAGTAAAGTAAAATCTAGATGAAGACAAATAAAAGAAAAACATCAAATAATGAACGTATGTGTATTTATACATATATTCATGTGTGTATATCTATATATACACACGTACACGTATGTATATGTGTATGCATGCATAAAAATCCCTGTGTGTACTGTGTTTCTGTGTGTATGAAGGGATTTGACCTTAGGAAATTGTGTAAACTGGTTACACAGTCTCTGTAAGGTAAGGTTAGTGATACCAGGAGTGATGTTGAAGCTTGAAGTTAGTAAGACAGACAGTAAGGAAGAGAAGATAAATTGGGAGAGAAAATTACAGGATAGAATCCATAAACTCGAGCTGAAGATCACATGGATGGACTAAAACCTGTTTCAGTTCTATTTGCATTCATCCTTAGATTTGCTAGTGTCCTGCAGAAGCTGATACCTTATAAATGAGTTTAAGCGCACTCTCATTTCTCTAAGAGTCAGAAAAGCTGAAGAAGGATCAAGAAGGTAGAACATTTGCCGATATGGACATTGCCATACACAGCATCAGCCCCTCTTCCCACCACAAAGAATTATCAAGTCCAAAATATGAATTATGCTGAGATTAACTATGAGATTAATTATGACAACCCTGTAAATCCTAGGTCTAAAGAGGCTCGAATGACACCATTAAGAACCCATTAAATCTACTCCTTGCATTTTGGAGAGTAGAATAAACTATGAATTATTCCCGAAATCTAAAAAGAAAGCATCCAGCTGAAGCTGTCTTTAGGGATAAAAGAATGGCTATAATTTAAGGTTACTGCCACTCAGAGTCTGTTAGAGAAAGAATGTTGGTGTGTCTTCTGCTGTATATCTGTGTATCTCATACCCAAAAGAGCAAATTTGAGATTATTTTAGATCCAAGAGGACTACTTGGAAGAGGAATTGGGCCTCAGTGAAATGAAGCTGGAAGTGTATTACAGGAGGCATGGGGAAAAAAAGATGCTGTTTCATATGAGACGATAGAGACAGCTAAAGTCATTCACTTAAAAGGAACTTCGTCATTCACTTAAAAGGAACTTCTTTTAGTAAAGAAGACATTTGTAACAACAGGGTGACTGTGACTAAAATTAACCCCCTAAGCTTCTCAGAATATATCATTCTTGAACATCTACTGACGCTAAGCCCCATTAGTGTCCATCAAATGAGGCCCTTCCTGTCCCTTTCTACTTTCCCCTTTTTACTTTCCAGACCCCAAGAGTTCAGGGATTATAGTTAAGAAGCTGGAAGAGAAACAGTAGATGTGCAAGTTGAAGAGAAAGGAAGATACAGACTACACTCCGTTTCTGAATGAAGTCTTCTCCACTTACAGCACATCAGGCTGGGTTGGTAGGTGGGATGTGGGTGAGGTCATTTCAACTTTCACTGAAGTTTACAACTTAGAAAATTAGGATTCGACATTTTAATCACTGGCCTGAGGGCCTTTTATAACCCAAGTCTGATGAAAACCCAAGTGCTACCATGTTTCCTCAGAATTTGGGGACAGAGTAGCCTTACCAAATAAATGTAAGGAAGACAATGTTGGGGAGAACAGCTTACATTTGTTTATAATGATAACTTGCAAATTATGTTTTGGTGATGTGAAGATTGCATTATATGAGGAGAAATATCACTGACTCCTACAGGTCTAAGAATTTAGAAAGTATCTGAACTTTTCCTTTTGAATGTTAAATTGAAAACCAAGTAACATTTCCATCATTGTTATAAGTATTTTAACAACTCTATACAATATAATTTATTTTATTTTAACAGGAATTTCTTATGGATGGGAAAACAATGGTAATTTATTAAAGGCCACATGATTAAAAAGCAGAGTTAAGACTATAATTCAAATTTTTTGGTTCTAATCTCTTATATCTAAATATTGTTTTCCAATATTTTAACTCTTTGAGGCAATAGACTATAGCATATGTCCATTTGACACTATCCGGTGTGTTTAAAAATACTCAAAACATACTTTCAAAAAAATTGGTATATTCTCAAGGACAATTGGAAACTGGTCTATCTCGAGTTTGCTTTCTCTCTGTAACACTTTGATTAACAAAATGCTTTATACTCAGAGCCTTATATTACCCAAGAGACATGTTCAAAATAAGCACTGGTACCAGATGGGGTTTCTGCTCCCATTTAGAGTAATCTCACCAAAGGTAATCAGCATATAACGACCTTTGGAGGGGCTGGTGTTACTTGGTTTTGATAGAGTTTAAATCTGAATTCACTGCACGTCAGTCTTATATTTTTCCCCGCACTTCAATCACAGCCAGCAAATTACTGTTTTTGAGTTATGGAATCGTAAAAATCCTAACCAAAACAATGGCTTTTCCCTGTTCCATCTGTTGAAGTAACAGCATTTATTTTCAATGTTAAGTTGTACCTTCAGTAACATTCTGTGTTTTTCCCTGGCTGGAATCTAGTCAAAGGGATACATAGAGGGAAATATTCTTCTTTGTAGTTCAGTGAAATGCTGGACCCCATTCTTTTATAAGATGTTGCAAAAGAACCCAAAATAACAATTGATAGGTAATATAAAGAACTAAAGGAAACCTGGGTGTATTCACTGTTTGCTTAGTAGCCATGAACAGGTTAAAGACTCCATGATTGGACATAATCAATTATCAAACAACACAGTATTTTAACCTATTTGCATTATATTCACTTAACTCAAATTTTCTATGAGGGAAAAAAAGAAGGGCTTTCCTTGCTTATGTTCCTTGTTAAACACCACTGAAAAAACAATTTTAAGTTAGGCTCTATTGTTTTACCATGCTGAAATAGCATACATCATAAAAGGTCATGCGGTTAAAAATGGTTCTTGAGACAATTAGCCAGACTCCAATAACCTCCCAGTCTGTGTAAGTCTAAGATTATTTTTCATTAACGTTTATGATGAAGAATTCCAAAAGACAGAAATCCGATATTTCTGTTTCTAAAACAAGCATCATCAATCTGTCTGAATAATAATTATGCCAGTTAAACTGTTGGAAAAATGTTTTTTATAACAAATACCAAGATAAAAATAGTGGAATAGAAGTAGATTGACATTTCTACTAAATGGACAAACACGAACTTTATTTTTATCTTAACAGTTGTTGCACACACTGTTTTTTTTTCTCACTCCTTTTGAACAATACATACAAAAAATAGTCTCCTTTTTCATTAAGGCAAATGTAGATAAAGCTTCAAAGCTGATCAAGTGTCTGTGTTTCTGTTTTTGCTGCCTGGGCCTGTGGGTGCTCAGTGGACCCCTCTTTTCTTTATCCTTTCACAGGAGATCCTTTTACCATTCTATGTTTGCCTAGATATATGTACTTTCTTGATAAATGCAGAGATAAAACAATGTATATGCATACCTTGCGTGGTACACAATGACTTCATAAAGGTATGAAGAGCTTCAATGGAGAAGAAACAATATGAAATTTGTTTAGAACAAAAATAAAAAATGTAGTTATCTCCGGGGTCCATGCAGATTGTAACTAAGTGAAGAGAGGGCTCATGGTACGTTTGTTTTCATGTTAAATCTTTGAAATAAAAAGTTGATGTAAAGGAGCATACTCCTGCATTTTCCTTAAAACATGAACCTTTCAATTTTATTTATTTTGCTTTTAATATTTGGTGATAGAAAGTTTCTACTCTAAGAATAGCAAAATACAAAAATATGATTTCAATTGAGATGAGATACAGTTTTGAGGAGTTCATAAAGAATATAGAAGAATATTTGAACTGGAATTCACATGATCTTTTATTTGAAAAGTATTTCATCGTAAATTGACAAATGATAGTTGGAGTACAAAGTGACATTATGAATACAGTGTAGTACAATTAAATCAGGCTAATTAATATATCTATCCCCGTCAATGTTTATCAGTATTTTGTTGTGAGAACATTTGAAATTTACTATCTTCCTTTTTAAAGGAGTAAACTTTATTCATATCCAACATATCTTTGTCATTTAAAAATTTAAGGCTGGAATGTTTGAGAGTCTAGGATTTCTAGAAAAGCCAAAAATACAGCCTCGAAATGGAAACCAAAAAAACCTCTCTTCAAAAAACATTGTATTGCAAACTGAGTTTCTAAAGCTTACATTAGTCAGATTCACATATCTCCCTCTCTGGGTATATACAAGCATGTTCATATGTGCATGCATGTGAATGTGTGTGTGCATGTGCATGTGTATAGTCTGATTTAGCCCATAGGCTAAGGATTTTCGTTTCTGGAATTAAAAATTAATTTCATAAAGTAAACTAAATTATGAATCCATGACCGTCACAAGCAACACTACCCAACTTACTACTCTCTAATTTACTGAGTATATAGCTAACTAGCACTTAAATAGGCCAGGCATATATGTTACCCTCCACAATTCACTGGTTGTCACCTGTTTAGGACCAGTTAAGACAAAATTTCTAGTTAGGATGAAAATTGAGCAGGGGAAGATTTTGTATAACAGAAAGTAAAACAGGGCAAGTTGTTTACATCCTATGTTCCTGTCTCAGTAAATGTATACTGCCATATTGTGGGGCATTTTATGCCATATGCACAGAAAATGCAAAACAGAGAACTGAACATTTCCAAATTAATTCAATGTTTAATTATTGCAGTAAATCTAATTAAAGTACATGATTTAATTGACTGTCTCATTTATGTTCTTGCGAAGATACTGATACTGGAAATAAAATTCTTTGTCACACAGACTTTGGTGGCTTTCCTGGTTGCCAGATGTCTACTTGAATTTTTTAACCTTTTATTGATGCCTTATATATATACAGAAAACTGAATAAATCATAATTGTACAGTTTGATGAATCTATACAAAATGATCACCTGCTTCACCAGCTCTTGCATAAGTTACTGCACATTTCTCAATTCCTATAGTAGCCTCTGTTGTGTTGCAATCCAGTTTACTTCCCTAATGGGTAACTGGCACCCTGATTTTTAATACCATAGGGTAGTTTTCAAATCATTTGAACTTCAAATGTTGTGACTAGGTTATTTCATTCAGTGTTACATTTGTGAGATTAATCTATCTTATAGCATGTGCATGTAGCTGGTTCATTATTATTGCTTCATGCTATTTCCTTACATGAATACATCACCAATTATTTATGAATTTTCTCTTGATTGGACTTCTGTAGTTTTACAAGTGGTGCTGCTTTAACATTCATGCATGTGTTTGGGAAACACACGCATTTCCTTTAGGAAAAAAGTAGATGTGCTGGGCCATTGCCTGCTTGCTTGTCACTCATCTATCTATCTATCTATCCGCCTACCTGCCTATCTATCTATCTATAATCTATCTAGCTATCATAGCTATCATCTAAGCTATCATCTATCATTGTCTATGTCTTTTTAGTACTATTGGGTTCCCAAATGCAAGAGGATAACGGCACTATTAGAGACTGCAAAAGCAATGTATGAGTTCCCATTTTTCACCTTCACAATACTCAGTTTTGAAATTTATCTTTGGTATTTTATTCATTCTAGTGGGTATATGTTTTAATTTTAATTACTCTTGATGCCTAATAAAGTTGGTCAATATGTTATATTGTTGCCCATTAGACTTATTCCTTGACAAAATGCCCATTAATACATTTGTATGTTTAGTTCATACACATACACACACATAGACACACACACAATACTATTCTATTTATGTATTCCAAATTGCATAAAAACATATTAATTTTTTGGTAATTTTATAAGAATTTGATTAATGAGCTAAACATAAGTAACAGCCTTTGTTAAATTTGTAAGGACAGTCTACTCTTTTAAAAATTATTCCCAAAATATTAGAAATCACTTTCAGTTGAACTTTTTCTGTACTTATAGTCCTTAAACATAATTAAAGCTGAGGATCTCAGAAAGTATGCTTATCAACAGGAGAAAACTGTAGTAAAAATGACAATTTAATTTTCAATTTTTCATGTGCTTTATAATAATTTTGATCACTTAGTCATGTTTCAGACATTTTCTGAGAAACTAGGCAGAAGCTAAAACACAAATTTTTACCCCTGTTATAAAGAGAAAACTCAGGCCAATTCAACTGGCATGACAACTCCCGTTCTTGTTTGTTTTTTAATTAGAAATCAATAGAGAGCATCATGATCTCTCCCAAACTGTCCACTGCTGCCATTAAGAAACCCATTTCTGAGTTAAAGGAACCAAGGTCTCCAGCAGTGTATAATTTTTTTAAAGTTTTAATTAATGTGTCTTTCTACTCCACCAGAATTTATTTGATTGCTAGAAGAGATAGGGTGGATGTAAGGTTATGGATGCAATGGCTCGAATCCACATCGATTTTCTGTGAGCAAATAATTTCTGATAGTTTGTGATGATGAATTACATCTAGTTCAGAGAAGGAAAATATCTTCTTTGTCTCTACTGTTTTTTGACTATTTGACGAGCCCTGGTGTTAATAGATGTCTTTCAACCAAATGTAAACTGTCTATAGTTCTAAACTTCATACTTGTAAAGGAAACACATTCATCTGGAAGAAAATAACCTCAAGAAGAATTAAAGTAGATTTTTCTTTGACACACCCAACAGGAAGATTAGCTGAGATTTTCTGGGTCATTAAGATTAATTAGTCTTGTTCTAACAACTAGATACTTTGACAAGTATGTTTTCGGAGAAGATATAAAATAGAAGTAATGGAATATGTTAAAGAAAAAAAGAAATCTTTAGAACTTATAAACTGATTTATTGATTTTAAACATATTTTGGCATGAAGTAGAGGCTGAAATATTCTGCACGTCACTCCCAATAGACACTGGAATTCCATACCTGTTTTTATAGAGACTCACTTTATTTTGATTTGGTTGTTTTGTTTCTAGTTGTATTTTGGCTGGTTTTCTAAGATGAAAATTTGCTAGGAAGATGACACCAATTTCTAAATTGGTAGACTAATAAACCTGTGTGTAAATGTAAAAATGAATAAAATCTCCATTTTATCCATGATATTTCTCAAGAGCAGATTGCCAGGCACTGTAGGTTTATGCCATAGGGCCTGCTTGTTACTTAAGAAATGACAGTAGAAAACAGTAAGTTTATAAGTTCAGCTTTTGAATTTCAAAAACACTTTTTAAAGAAAAGACAAAGCCAACAACTGTAGTAGCTTTCAGGAATAATTTGTGTGTGTTCTCCATCATCACCAATTTCTATACACTATGTTCAATCATATAGAAACAAGTACTCGACATGAAAACAATGTGCTTGCTAGGAAAAACCAATAGTTACAACATAGAAACTACCATAAATAAAAATATTCTAGCTATTTTCCACCCAGCTAGTTACTCCATGCCTTCTTGCATAAAAACTGTGTGTCACTGAAAATACCCTGGAAAGAAAAACTGAAAGGTTTTATAAGTTATAAGACTTGGCTTTTGGTATATAAAAGCAAAAATCAAAAAGAATTAAGACATAAACTTTATATTGTCAACAACTGGCATGTTCTGTCCATTTGACCAAGATAGGTAAAGAAAGGTAATAGAGAAAAGTAGGAGAAAATATAGTATACTCTTTGGTTCACTAAGAAAACTTCTAAACCTCTTGATTCGGTTTCAGAAGTGAATGAAATTAGAAAAGGCCAAGAGATTGATGGAAATCTTGGAGCAGAGAGAAACATGCCTCATTTCTTGGGCACATGAAATGTTGGGGCATGGAATAGTAAGGTATCCATACTTCCCCCTAAATTTGGATGTACAATGGATTTTGAGGTAAGGTATGTTGCAGCAGAATACTGTGGGCCTGAGACCATGAATCTCTTAAAGGACATGCATGAGACTGAAGAGCTGAATTTTTCTGTGATGCTTTGAAGCACATAGGAATTTTTGAAAGGGATAAAGTCAATGATCAGAAAGATTTATGGTACTAATAAGGGAAAGTTGCAACAGAATGAAGGATTGTATGTATGACCAAAGTAATACAAATGCACACACATCTCAGTAGATGCTGTATCACTCAGCTATTGCCATGTAACAAATCATTCTTACGCTTTAGTGCTTAAAGCAATGGTGGGAATCAATTTCCACAGATCTGTGGGTTGACTGAGGATTATGGTGGTCTGGTCTATATTTATATGACCTTAATTAGCATTGTTAATGAATCGGAAATCAGCTGAATATTTGGCTAGAGACTGGCCCGACTAGCCCATGATAACTCACTTGGAATGAATGCTCTCATCCTTCTGTCTCTGACATTCTTCAAGTAGCCATGTTCTTATTTTGGTGCCAGATTCCAAGGAAGAAACCTAGATGGGCAAGCATATTTCCAACGCTCTGCTTCTTTCCAGTATGCTGCTGTTGTATTGATAAATCAACTCTCGTAAGATGAAACTGTACAGTTAGATGGCAAAGGATATGAATAGAAAGGCATCAGTTGAAGATGTTAATCAAGTTTACATCAGATGACAAAGGGGAAGGCTGATGACAGTGGGTAATGGTTTACCATCAGAAAGTAGTTTACAGACAGTACAAGGGCAAAAGAGGTATTTAAGTTTCTTTAACCCAAGAATATAGATTTTATATCTAGAGAGAAGTTGGAGAAGACCAAAATGAATTAAAAGAGTCAAACTCGAAAACTTAAAATAATATGTTTTCCTGAAAATTACAAAAATCTTCCTTACAACTATAATTAAGTTACAAGATAGAGATGATGATAAGTTATAGCGAAAAAAATAATGTTTTCAATACTAGGATAAATGATCTGAAAAGTCAGAGTAGTACATAGATCTCACGTGTCTGATTTTATTGTAAAACCAAAGGCTTACATTTTTCTGTTAATTTTAATTGACCTGTGGGTACTTTACACAGTGCTTTTGTAAAACCAATAAAGTTATGTGTAAACAAGTTGAAGAAAAGCTGGTTTTCAATACCCTGAAGCATTTTATGGTTATCTAATTTTACTTTTCAGCATTACCACATATTTCAAAGTCTTATTATATGCCTATACAATTAAACCAGTATTCTGTCTTTGCTTAAACTGTCCCTATTCCAACTTAGAGAGTTGTGGCAACAATAAATTAGCATATGCATAGGACTCATACTGGTGACTGACACATAATAATGACTTCAATTTAATAGTTATTATGATACTTATTATATTATACTAACCTCAGACAAAATTCAACTTCGTCAACAATGGCATTTTTACTTTTCTGCTTCTACAACATTCCTGATACCTTTTCTGGGGGATGAAATGTCACCTGCATTAATTTCATTCTTTCATCTCCCACTCAAGCTGCCCAGCTGAAATTCTGTCCAATCTTTGAGGTCCTCTAGGAGTGCCATTCTTCCATGAAATGTTTCTTGCACAATAACCACCAGGGAAAGAATCTTCCTCTCTTCTGACATTGTATATTTCATTAGGTTTATACAAATATAATGTATGCAACCTTGGAAAAGAGGAAAATATAAATTAAATGAAAAGATGAAATATATAACTGTACTTATTCTCAGTATATATATATGTATATATAACCTACTAAATATTTAAAATAATTTTGCTAATTTATTTTATCATTCTGTATTAGTCAGAGTTCTCTAAAAGGACAGAACTAATAGGCTAGATATATATATATATATATGTATATATGTATATAAAGGGGAGTTTATTAAGGAGTATTGACTCACATGCTCACAAGGTGAGGTCCCACAATAGGCCATCTGCAAGCTGAGGAGAAACGAAGTCAGTTTAAGTCCAAAAGCTGAAGAGCTTGGAGTCTAATATTCAAGGGCAGAAAGCAGCCAGCAAGGGAGAAAGATTTAGGTTGGGAGGATAAGTCAGTCTAGTCTTTCCCGTTCTTCTGCCTGCTTTTATTCTGGCCACTATGGCAACTGATTAGATTGTGCCCACCCAGATTGAGGGTGGGTCTGCCTTTCCCAGTTAACAGACTCAAATGTTAATCTCCTTTGGCAACACCCTCACCGACACACCCAGGAACAATACTTTATATTTTTCAATCCAATCAATTTGACACTCAGTATTAACCATCATACACACTAAAATGTTGACTGACAGTTCCTTTTGAAATATTAGAAGAACTGAAGGCACTAGGATTGAATTCCCAAATACCAGGACTTTCTAGTTTGCTACAGTCCCAATTATTTCCAACCGTATCAGAAGCTACTTACCATTGAAACTGTGCTCTTCATTTTCTACACTGAAGCAAATAAATATATTTATTGTTTCTATCAGGAATGAGAAATTTAAAGGGACATCAAAAGTATCAGGTGTTTTCCTGAGGTTAGGAGTTCAAGACCAACCTGGCCAACATGGTGAAACCCCATCTCTACTAAAAATATAAAAATTAGCCAGGCATGGTGGCAGAAGCTTATAATTCCAGCTACTTGGGAGGCTGAGGTGGAGAATTGCTTAAATCCTGGAGGCAGAGGTTGCAGGGAGTCAAGATCCCGGCACTGAACTCCAGCCTGGGCTACAGAATGAGACTACATCACCAAAAATAAAAAATAAAAAGTATTAGATGTTTTGAAACAAGGGAGCAAGCATATTTCTTTGTGGAAGGAAAAATATTTGTGCATATAAAATAAAGAAGCATTTGCTCTGCTGCTCTCAAATGTTACTCCTGTAGGCATTTAATTTTGAAAACTATGCTCTGATTATACTAATCATATATTGTCTCATTTTTCAGATATTCTGTGCATATGGTTGATGTCATCTTCTAGATTTTATATTATCTGAGGATGAGAAATAGCAAATTTTCATTATTGTAGTGCATAGTTTATACTTAATACATGGCTTTAACTAAATTTATATTGATAAATGCTTCATTGATATTGATACTTTGTTCATATATGTGTGTATGCATGCATATGTGTATATATGTTCATGCATATACACATGTAAAAAATAACAAGTATTTGAGGAATACATCTTTCAAAATATTATGACTTCAAAGGGATTGCAAATTTTATCCTATTTAATGTGTTGGTTATAACTGCTTTATAATAACAAATATTGTAATTTTCATTTCTCTTATTATTGCCACTTATAAATTTCCATTTAGCCATGTATAATTTTGATTTAGATAAAATTTTAGGTAGATGAAGTTCTGTTTAGTAATAGAATATAATATAGCCTTCTAACTTCAGATATTTGTTTATGAGCCACCTCTCATTCTTTGGCAATATAATCCAAAGCCTTCCTTATCAACATCTGGAACTATGTGTCCTGCTTTTGAGTAGAAAGTAAATCAAAGCCAAGTAAAATACAGTGAAGTGTATTTTTATCTTGAAAAGATTTTTAGTAAATGTTAGCATGTTCCAGGCTGCCATAAATGTGTTGGGGTGCAGAAACTTCTTCAATTTAGAATGACTCAATCTTTTCAAACGTATTTGACTATAGAACTTTCTTTTTCATATCTACTGAAAATGAAGTCTGGTTCCATGTGGAGTGTGTGTGTCTGTGTGTGTGTGATCATCTTTACCATATGAACATAGCAAAACAACATTATAAAAATTCAACTCATAGCAATGTATTTGGTTACTGTCACGAAGAGAATATGTCTTAGACTCTGGCTGAAAGGCAAAGTGAATCTTAAAGCTAAGCCAATTGTCTTGTAAAGTAATGTATAAACACAAATAAAATATAGAATAGATGTTTGAAGGAAAAAAGTAATCTTGATTCTAAAGGATGCAAAATCATTATATAAGTTGACTAAACTATTAGATGAACTATTTATATCTATTTTGATTTAGTAAGTGGAAAAACTTTCTGTGTTTATTAATCAATAGTATTACACATAGATTTGATTAAGAAACATAATTTGTAACAAATGCTAAGGGCTATTTCAGAAGATACTATCAGTGGGAATTTCTAAAGGATGTCACCTAAGGATACTTCTATATTTATAAATTCTAATAATAAGAGAATTTACGGTTATTTGTAAAAACTAGGCATATGTCCTACTCAGTTTGGGCTGTTGTAACAAATTACCATAAACTGAGTGGCTTAAGCAACATTGTGATTAAGAAATTGTGGCTTAAGGAATTATGATTCCTGGTGCTGAGAAGTCCAAGATCAAGGTAACAACAATCTGGTGTCTGGTGAGGCCGTGCTTCCTGGTTTAGAGATGGCAGTCTTCTCCCTATGTCCCCACAGAATGGAAAGCGGAGAGGGAGAAAGTAAGGTCTCCAGACTCTTCTTATAAGGATGCTAATTCTATCATTAGAGCTCTACCCTCATGCTCTCCTAAAAGTCCATCGCAAAATGCCAACATAGTGGAGATTAAAGTTTAACACATAAATTTTGGGAGGACATAAACGGTCAGCCTATTGCATTCCACCTCTGTCTTCACAAAACTCATGTTCTTCTCACACTCAAAATATATTTATTCCATTCTATTAGCCCCCAAATCTGAACTCAGTCCAGCATCAACTCTAAAGTCCGAAGTGTCATCCAAATATCAGTGTGAGAAATCAGTATTTGTTGTTTAAGTTCTCAGCCTATGGTCTTCTGTTATAGTAGTCCAAATTAACTAAGACAGAAATTGGCATGAAGAAGTGGGGTGCTTCTATACAAAATATCCGAAAATGTGAAATTGGCTTTGGAACTGTATAATAGGAAGAGACAGAAATAATTTTGAGATGCATGTTAAAAAAAGCTGACATTACTATAAAGGAATTTTTAAAGGTTATTTCAGTGAGCACTCAGAAAGAAAAGAGAAAAGCTAGAAAAAGTTTCTGTCTTCTTAGAGAATGCATAAATAATTGTGTACAGAAAATTGGTGAAAATTAAGGACAATTCTGATGAGGTTTCAGATGGAAGTGAGGAACACATTATTTGAAGAACTTCTCAACTTCAACTTTACTCCATTGTCAAATAATGTGATCTGAAGTTGAAAACTTGCAATATTCATTTTTGACTTTTTCATTGCCCATATAGCTATTTAAAGTATAGAGTTTTTTTCTAAGTCTTGCTTCAGATGCATGACACACATTTTGATGTGTTTTGTATTTGGCATTATTTTATTAAAGATATTTAAAATTATCTTTTGCCATTTTTTTTTTGTTTAATCCTTGAGTACTTTGTAAATATGCTTTTCTTTTAACTTTTTATATTTGAGGATTTCTTGAACATATCTGTCTCGTTGGTTTCTAATTTACTTGCGTTGTGGTTAGAATACATGCTATGTGTAACTACAAACCTTTTAAATTAATGGAGACACATTTTGGTCCACTTTATAAGTCTTATCTTAACATGTATTCCTTAGCACTTAGAATAAATGTGAATTCTACTTTTATTTGAAGTAATTTTCTACAGATTTCAATTATGTCAAGCTGGTTGCAAGTGTTGTTCAACTTCTACATGCTCACTCGTTTTCTCTCAACTTGTCAGTTGAGGAGACAGGAGTGTTTAAATGAACAAAAATATTTATAGAATTGTCTATTTCTTTTATTCTCTAATTTTGCTTAAATTAATATAAAGTATTAGAATTTTTGTATATTTTCCATGAATTGATCTTTCTATTATTATGAGATGCCTCCTTTATCACTAGAAAACTTTCATAAAAGTCTACTTTGCCTTATACTAACAGCCACTACACCTTCTTATTTGAATGTTTGCATGATGTTTGCTTAACCATCCTTTTATTTGTAATCTCTCTGTGGTTTTTCATTTCATTGGATTTGTTTTGTATGATACATACTTGTTTTAAAATTTTCCTTAATCTTATCTCATAGTTACCGTTAATATATCTTGAATTTTCATCCAGCCTGAAATTTTCTACCTTTTAATTGGAGGGCTATCAGAATTAACACAATATAACAAAATGCTTGAGCTTTAGCTTACCACCTAAATGATCGTTTTGCATTCGCCTTATGTTTTCTTTGATCCTGTATTTCTTCTTTATCATTCTTCATTTGGAAAAACTGAATGTTTTTTCATTTTATTTTACATATATTATTGTTTTTTAGCTACTGTTGCAATGCATTTTATTTCTACATGTTATAAACACTACAGTTCCTTTTACACATTTTTTTAAGTTGAACAGTTAATTTTCATATTAAGAAAAAAACTTACGGGAGTTGTACTTTGTGCTTAACTATTTGTCTTTTGTGGCCCTTTTTGATTCTTTCATAGATCTAAGTTTCCAATGGTCAGATTTTCTTTCTGTAAAATAATCAATTATTACTTGTGAATAATTTGCTCAGCTTTGTTTGTTTCAAAAAGTTTTTTCTATCGTGTTCATCAGATGACTAGTTAATTTGTGGTCACAAAGACCCAGCTCCCTTGACACAATTTTAGGAAACATTTAATTGCCGTTTCTCCTCCAGATATCCCTTGGGCTTATGAGTATGGGAAGATCTGCCTTGTGCTTTTACCACATTTACCTCACCTTCCCCCTTATGCTATTTCCTTTGCTTCTGTACAGTTTTCAATCCCAAGGATACTGTGCAATAACTTTCTGCATGCAAATCTCTTACTCAGCTTCTGTTGCCTAAGGAACCCAACTTAAGACAATGAGTTTAGAAGATTGCCAATGCGTATGCAGATTGAGTATTCAAACCTAGTAGTTTCACAGATACATTCATACAAAAATCTTAAACAGCTACAAACACACACAAGTATTTATATATTTACATGTATATGTATGTGTACTTCTGTCTGCCAAAGATTTTTAAATTCTCATCAATTTTTGATTGGCATCATGCTCATTTCCAATCGACCTTATTGGAGTAAAGGGGTGATATCTGAAATACCAAAATAAACACACCTTTATAAATTAAGGCACATCCAAAGATTAAGGAAAGAAAGTCACCTACAGGTCCAGG
This sequence comes from Cacajao melanocephalus, assembly GCA_963573385.1. Classification (NCBI taxonomy): domain Eukaryota; kingdom Metazoa; phylum Chordata; class Mammalia; order Primates; family Pitheciidae; genus Cacajao; species Cacajao melanocephalus. Next base: position 13,733 of record CAUYLG010069629.1, on the reverse strand, counting down.
GTTCAGAGCCTGGCTGGCCTGGCAAATCTCTAAATTCTTATAGCTACATTCCCTAACAATAAGAGTTACCAGCTTTGATTTACAACCCAGCTGCTACAGCTCTGATGAGACCAAAGACAAGTCTTATAAAAATTCTCTTCTGATAAGCTACTGCAGACCTTAAGCCAGTTTCAGCCAGTTTATATAAGCTGCACAGTCTTTGTATCCAATATTCACCTTTTGTCCTAGAGCAAATTCCACCTCATTTTAATGCTGAGACCCTGCCCTCAAATGAAATGAAATGTACGTTGCATACATGTTCACCCGTTATGCATGCACTCAGCTCCCATCATAAATATGCATAGCATTTGTCCCAAACCTACTTAATGTGTATGATACCAACCCTCTGAGGCATAAAATCTAATCTGTCTTTCTCCTCTTCAGAGTGAGGTGGAGACTTTCTCTTCCCAAGCTGCAAACCATATCACTAATAAAGCTCTCCTTTCTACTATTTAGCCATTCTGGTAATCCTTTGGATGACAGGGGTATTCGGCTTTATGAATAGTTTTATTAAACTTCTCTGATAAAGCTCACTATTATGTACTGGTTTTGATGCTCCAATATCTTAAATAAAGCCTTAAATTATAGATATCACATTCTGCTAGAATTTCAAGTGTGATAATAGTGAACTCTGTGGCTCCATGATAATTCTTATAGGAGAATGGATAGACATCCTTAGGAAACCCAGAGGGAATTTTCAGTTGTTATTATGTTAAAGTTGTTGAGATGGCCACAAACCTATCTCATTTAATCATCTCTGATAAAATTTACAAATTTAACTTATATGACCAAATAACTATCTTATTTATTTATACCTAATACTCTTTATAGGAATGCTTAAATTCCATTGATACACATAACTTTCACAATTTCACATACATTCATTATGTGTGTGTCTAAATACATATACATATATATAATTTTAAGTTTAATATAATGAACACAATCAGAATGGTAATTAATCTATGACTAAATTGCCATTATATTAATTGTGTTCATTAGGAATATTGCTTTTTGTTCATTTCTATTCTGAGTATCATAGTTGTTATATAATTATATTAATACTATTAAATTATAACTTTTATATTAGTTATAATTTATAATTCATTTTACAGTACTTAAAATATTTCTCAGAAGAATAAAGAAACTGAAGTCAGAGAGAGTAATTAGGAGACTACTTAATTAATCAGCAGGTCAGGGTAAAAATAAACAGCAAATAATTGATAAGTTTAAGATATCTATGAGTGCCCTACTTTCTAACATATTTATAGGTTTCACAGACTTTTTAAATATACAATTATACACAGGCTAATGAATTGGCGATTGCATACTTAAGCATTAAAATAATGATATGCTACCTTGAAGTAAAAACTTAGTAAGTTTTACTAAGGCAACACTGACCACACAATGAATGGACCAGGGATAATACAATTAATTGTCCACATGGAATCTAGGAAGATATTTCTAAAATGATTAAGATATTGTGATTTAATAAAGAGACCAAGCAAGTTCTCACAGTACCACACCCTTGCTTAACATTTTTCCCATTTTATGTGCTGAATCCTTATACATGAATTAATTTGTAGACAAAATCCTGAAACTGAAATTTTAAACTTATTTATTTATTTATTTTGGAAACAGTCTTGCTCTGTCATCTAGGCTGAAGTACAGGGGCACAATCTTGACTCACTGCAACCTCTGCCTCCCAGGTTCAAGTGATTCTCCTGTCTCGGCCTCCCAAGTAGCCAGAACTATAGGCACACACCATGACACCTGGCTAATTTTTTGTATTTTTAGTAGAGACGAGGTTTCACCATGTTGGCCAGGCTGGTCTCGAACTCCTGACCTCAAGTGATTTGCCTGCCATGGCCTCCTAAAGTGCTGGGATTACTGGTGTGAACCGTGGCACCCAACTTTGGAATTTTAATTTTAAAATCCAGTACCTCATTAAGTGGATCAGCATTAAATAACATCCCCTTCCAGGATATTGCTAATGTATTTTTAGATTTCTGTTTTATTCAACTGGTATTTGATGCCATGATTTTTCAAGGAATTAAAGAAAACATATTCTGTCTAAAGCATCTTATGTATTTCTAATTGTTCTACGTAGCAAGAAGCCTAGGTAGAGAACTTTATAAGAAAATATGTAAGTGGAAAAGTACTAAAACTGGGCTTTATAGGCAATCTCAATAAAGATTACTAAAACATGACATATTGAAAAACTTCTGCGATATAAAATCACAGAAGTGTTCGGATTAAATATTTAACGTATTTTACAAACTAAGATGAAAAGAATGATTAGGAAACTACAGAGGCCATAAATGTCAGGAAAGCTGTAACCTACATGGGTGCAAGAGACACGTAGCTAGTGAAATCCTGGTGTACACCCTGTTCCTTGTTGCCTAGAGCTTTTGTTTTAATGGGCTGTGCAAATGTAATGTCCATATGAAACAATGATGCTCAATCACAACATTCTCCCCCAATAACCAGAAAAAATCTTGCTCACAAAGAAAGAAGAGAATGCCTCAGTCTTTTCTCTGGATGTAGAAGGAAAATACACAAATAAAAATCTCTACCTTGAACATATGAAGTCTGAAGGGATCCCAGCTGAGAATTTAATTTAATGAAGTATTGGGTTAAGCATTGGGACAAAATGGATACTCAAACAGAAAGTCCAAAATGTCAGAGAAAGGAAATAAGTCTGCAGAGTATCACACAAGGAAAGAAGAGGATTTGAATTTTTATTATTCTATATGACTACATTTTGTTGTAAATATTTGAAAGAACACAAATATTTTATGTCAAAGTTTTCCTCTTGTGACTTTTTAATGTTAAAAAAGGCCCAGATAAACTGTATCATTTATGTATCTGCACTTTAAATTGATGCATAGTTTAACTGAATATATTAATCACATGAGAAACAAAATCTGAAGAAATACTTTTCATTACGCATGAAGCTATTGATGAAAACGGTGAGTTTTTCATGTTATTAATCATTTGATACACTGCTGAAACCAGAGTGAGAAAGTAAATACTGGGCGTTTGATTTATATACTTTAAAAGGAACAAGCAATAAGAGACATAGCTTACACCCAAGCAAATGAAACTGAAGAAAGAGCCAGACTTATTTCAGTAGATTTGTATTATTTCAGTTACTATTTCAGTAACAACATTCTATAAAATCTTATTTCAAAGACTTCTAATTTATTCATAAATAACACTAATAAAGAAATACTGAATACACAATATTTGCAAATTATAGTCTCAGAGGTAGAATGGCAAGTGATCCTTACCTCCAGAATATTTCTCTTATTGAAGCAATAAAATTACATATGATCATATTGTAGAGCAGAAAGTATTGTTAAGTGACTCTAGAGATGACAAAGTTAAACACCATAGGAAGTAGAGAGCTACATTACTTCCTACTAGGAAATGATTGATGGGAAATATGGTCTTGGGTCCCATAAAATGAATGGAATTATAATATAAATTATTACAAGAGTTTTGTTTGCCCAGAAATAGCAAAAGTACCAAAATAATTTTAATAATTATCTGCATTTTATAGTGTTTATGATTTAACCAAGCAATAGATTAAATGCATAGAACAATCTGTCCTGTGCTATAACAGCAGCCTCAGTTGGTTGCCAAACCTAAAGGTAAGAGCATTTTTGTACATTTGATTTCAGAGAGATAAAAAGTATTTACAGAAATTTCTGTTTTCTATACTGCAGACAATGTGATCTTTCCATAAAAAAATACACAAATTAGAACAGAAATCATACCTTAAATGCAGTGGCACTGTTTTCTGCATTCAATAATTTATATAGTACAGAACTTTCCGTAAGACTTTGTCTTCCTTTCGATATTCACGAAGTCTTTATTATTCTAACTAGTAAACTTTAAAAATTTATTTCCTGGTTATAAATATGGCATTGAGTATAGTCAGATGATCCCATTGTTTAAGTAGCTAATGAACCCCCCCACTGAAAGGAACAGTGCAGATCACTTATATGGTTACTAGTCAAGTAGAGGATGCCAAGAATATTTGAAATAAATGCCAATCTTAATCAATAGCTATTGTACAGTGTTTCACGGTGAGATAAAAATAAAGACAGAACAATTAATTTTGATAAGACATGACTGCCGTAGGTACTGTTTACAAAGTGGTACTGAATTTGTTTTTCTTTTGGTAAAATATGTATTAATGCTGGTAAAACAAATTAATGAAATGAAACAAAAATTCAAAATACACTGCTGCTAGTCAGGTAAAATATTGATTACAGTACCTGAGATCAGGATAGTAACATCATTAATTCCTTTTTAATTTTAGGGTTTGAAGTGTCTCAACCATTATGAAATGAAATAAAAGTCTCACTTGCACCAACTCTCAAACTTTGAGGTAGAAACATTTTCAATATTTATGTCAGATTTATTTTAAAGAAATGAATTATCATTTATATAGCTAAAAACAAGTCTATGAAGATCATTACCATCTTGAGTTTACTGGGTCTCCATACAAATAGTGCTGTATATTTTTAAATTTCTGAAGTGTACATAAATTTTATCTTTTACCTGCTTTTCTCATTAAAATTGTTTTCAAGTATTTTCACATAAATGTTCATTTAATTAATTCTAGTAGCTTTATTATATTTTTACAAATAAATAAATAAGAATCATTAAACATCTTTCATATAATTTCCAGGTTATGATTCTAGTGTCTTTTAATTTGTAATATATACATACAAAGAGATGTTTATATATATCTTACTTGAATTATAGATCAGGAAAATAAAACAACTCTATAAGATTTTAATAGACTAATTGGAAAATTAGAAGTGTACTGGTATTTTTAAAAATAGTACTACATCATTGTTAAATTTTTTGAGTGTGAGAGTTGTACTGGACTTATGCAGCAATATATTCTTACTCACAGGGCAACCTGCTGAATAGTTCAGAAAAATAATATACAAAGAATTTTTAAAATTTTTAAAAAACATTAACAGAGAACATAATTTTTGTTCTTTTGACTTCTGTATATTACAAAATAAGCAGAAAATTGGTGTGCACAGGTTTAATTACCAATGATAAAAATCCATTTGGGCACAGACATTTGCATATATGAAAGAGAAGCGAGCTGGAAGAAAGAAGTTACTCTTATCTAAAAGAAAAGGACATTCTTTCCATTAAAGAAAGAATAAGAAGAAATGTAGGTTTGGTCATTCCTTTGGAGATGGTTCAATATTATGGCTTCAGTTTACTCTGTGGGATACGATGGAGGCCCAGCAACTACCAAAACTGGCAGTGGGACGAGCATAGGTGATTTCAGGAAATAGAGTAAAAGCATACATGGACCAGAGAAACATAGTTGGCTCAAAATGGTAGTAAATATTTTAAATTTTTTCATTAATAATTTCATAGTAATATAATTCTAACTTATCTTTCTAGCTACCAAGGTGCTCAGGTATGGAAAAGCAGGTAAATTTCATCTTGGCTTGGGTTTTACCAGAAATATCAAATGAAGACTAAAGGACAAATAAGTTTTTATTATACAATCTTTAAAAAAGACTAGAACATCTACACTGGAAGAACTGTTGTAATAAGAATAATTGAGCGAGCAACTAAGGAGAGGATATTATTTCAGAGTGCAAAGCTGGAAAGACTCTGATGTAGGAGCATAATAGATCCAAGAAGGCAAACTGAACAACCACTGTTTCATCTTATATAAGCACCAGTCTCTTCATTCTAAGGGATCTATTAATACTTCAAATTAGTCATGGCCTATTAGACATTATATCAGTTTTAGTTTTAGTTACCTTTTCCCATCTTTTTGTTCTTCTTCTTGTTGTTAAATACACCAATGCATAACATATTTTCTAATGGTAATAATAAAACATATTTTGACTCATACTTTTAAAATATGATCTTTGGTATCTAATATCTTTAATATAGTTAAATATTCAATGTTCTGGTTATACATATTTCTTCAAGAAAATTAATCTGCTCTTTTTGTAATATTTTACTTTTATCTGATATCTCCCCAAAGGCCAACCAAAGAGACCAACTTTATAATAAGTTTGATCATTTGTCTGTACTAATATTAGGAGTAAGATTGATAAAATTAACAAAAGTATCTTGAAGATGAGATATTTATGTTCAGTTTTTTTATATGCACTGCAGTCATATTAGCATATGAAACAAAAGGGAAGATGAGTATATTAGAAAGAAGTTATATTGAAAATTTTTCATTGCATATCAAAATCAGTGAATTTCTTTCTCATCTACTGATCATTCACTGCTGATGTAACTACATAAATTTCTTATGGAAATATTAATTTAATATAGTCTTGCCATTTCTAATGTTAAACTTGATGCACTGTAAAAAAATTGTGCTTTTTGACCATAGGGATAATATTAAAAGCCAAATTATATAAATATACAAAATATATAAAATAAATCAGATTTTTAAAACACATAAAGACTGTTTATTTTCCATGTAAGAAAACCAGTTATGATTACCTGGCTGCCCAGATATGTATTTGGTACTCTGTGTTTTTAAGAATAATTGTATGAGATAGTTGATGTTCTTAAAAGCAAAAGTGCTCATTTAGAACATATAATCCCTCGTGTTGGGATTCATAGTCTGGAGTCTGAGAAGAATTAAGCCATGAATCAGCTTCTGAGAACCCATGAATACTTTATACAAAGTTTTGTTGGTATGTGCATTTTTTTTTCCTAAAAAGAAGGTACAAAGATAAATCATTCTGAAAAGGTTTCTAGATCTCTAAATATTTTAAAGCCTGCTATTTTTAGCATTTTTGATAAATGTAACTGGGTTCACTTTTAATGTTCCTTTCAGAAAGAGAAATTTTGATCTTTTGCTTATGTCAAATTTATCTCATTTATTTTTATATGACTTGAAAATAAAACTTTTTATTTGATTTTAGCGAATTTTATTTTTATACAATGAAGTGCTGTGATCCAAGAAGCTGTTTACAGATAATGACTTAGCTTTGTGTCTTATAAGTTATCTCACTTACTTGTTTATTTTTTCTTAAAACTATTTGGTTTTTATTTTAAGACAACATGCAATAAAAAATGACTCAATTATGCCTACCATTTGTGCAATGACTTTACTTTTCACATTAAGTTCCGGGGTGCATGTACATGTTTGTTACATAGGTAAATTTGATTCATGGTGTTTGCTGTAGAGATTATTTTGCCACCCAGATATTAAGCCTAGTATCCATATGGTATTTTTCCTGATCCTCTCCTTCCTCCTACACTCTACCCTCCAATGGGCTCCAGTATCTGTTGTTCCCCTCTGTTGTGTTCTTAGCATTTAGCTTCCACTTACAAATGAGAACATGGTACTTTTGGTTTTGTGTTCCTGCATTAATTTGCTAAGGATAAATGGCCTCCAGCTCCATCAATGTTCCTGCAAATGACATGGTTTCCTTCTATATTTTATGGCTGCATAGTATTCCATGGTGTTCGTGTACCACCTCTATGTATATTAACTAGAAAATCTAAAAGAAATGGATGAACTATTGGACACATACACCCTTCCAAGACTAAACTACAAATAAATTGAATTCCTGAGCAGACCAACAATGAGCTCTGAAATTGAAGTAATAAGTAGCCTACCAATCAAAAAAACAAAGAAACAAACAAAAAAACCCAAGACCAAATGGATTCATAGCTGAATTCGACTAGATGTGCAAAAAAGAACTGGTGCCATTTCTGCTGGAACTATTCCAAAAAATTGAAGAGAGACTCCTCCCTAACTCATTCTGCAAGGTCACTGTTTCCGGGATACCAAAACCTGGCAAACCCAGCAGAGATACAACAACAAAAAAGAAGACTCCAGGCAAATATCCTTGATGAACTTCAATGCAAATATCCTCAACAAAATTCTGACAAACTGAATCCAGCAGCGATCAAAAAGCTTATCCACCACTTCATCAAGTAGGCTTCATCCTCAGGACACAAGTTTGGTTTAACAAATGCAAATCAACAAATGTGATTCACCACGTAAAGGAACTAAAGCAAAAACTACATGATTATATCAATATACGCAGAAAAGGCTTTCAATAACATTAAACACCCTTCATTTTAAAAACTCTTTTTTTTTTTTTTTTTTTGAGACAGAGTCTTGTTCTGCTGTCAGGTGCCAGGCTGGAGTGCAGTGGCGGATCTCGGCTCACTGCACCCTCCACCTCCCGGGTTCAAGCAATTCTCCTGCCTCAGTCTCCCGAGTAGTTGAGACTACAGGTGCATGCCACCACGCCCACCTAATTTTTGTATTTTTAGTAGAGCCGGGGTTTCACCATGTTGGCCAGGATGGTCTTGATCTCTTGACCTCGTGATCTGCCTACCTCAGCCTCCCAAAGTGCTGGGATTACAGGCGTGAGCCACCGCACCCGGCCTTATTAAGCTAAATATTGAAGGAACATACCTCAAAATAAAAAAAGCCTTTTATGACAAACCTCTAGCCAACATATCACACCAAAAGGGCAAAAGTTGGAAGCATTCCCTTTGAAAACTGGCATAAAATATGGTTGCCCTCTCTCACTGCTCCTATTCAAGGCAGTATTGGAAGTCCTGGCCAGGGCAATTAGTCAATATAACAAAATGAAGGTCATCCAAATAGGAAGAGAAGAAGTCAAATTTCCTGTTTGCATATGACATGCTCCTATCTAGAAAACCTCCTAGTTTCAGCCCAAAAACTTATTAAGCCTATAATCAACTTGAGCAAAGTCACAGGATACAAAATAAAGTATTTGAACATCCAAGTAACTCAGTAAGAGTTTTAATGTTATTTGGTTGTGTTTTCATTTTTCTTTAGATAGTTCAACTATTTGCTGCATATAAATTAAACCTACAGAAAAACATCCTTATCATCAACAACTACAAGAAAGGATGAATGTGGCATAAATCTTTTAAAGAGAAAGAAAATTAGATAGAAAGATACAGAAAAGTACAATGAAGAAAATCCTAGTATAAAAACAACAATTGTATTTAAAAACTGGTATTTAAAAAACATGTAAGCCATAGGCACAAATTTAATTCACAAATCTAGGCTGATTCGAAGTTTCTAGTCATTTGTGCATTATCAGAAATACACTTACATGCATTTTATTTACATACTTGAACTATATTGTCAAATTAAAGGATGAAAAGGATAGACTATACTGGTGAGGGGTTTAACTGAAAACAAAGGATATTTTCTTCTTTATGGCAGATTCCCCTGGGTTCTGCAGCATTGCTCCGATAGCTCCATAACCCTTTGTTCTTTGCACATTTGTGGATTTGAATTTACTTGAATTCACATCAATCATAGTTAAAAAACAAAACAAACAAAAAGCTACAGTTATTTAGTCTGATAAAAAGGTATCCTTTTGAAGAAAACTACGTTGAGACTAAATCTTGAAATGCATTAACTTTTTCACTAGAGGGACAGGTGTTATCAGAAAATACCATCATTTTTATATACCATATTTTCCTTAATAGATATTGCTCAGACTAAAAGCTTAATAGTGTTTACCAAAATATACCTTAAGTCTTCAGTATGTCTGAGCATTTTTAGTCATCTTTATTAACACCCAATTTTTGAAGACACCTTTTATATTGCAGCTTTTGGTTACTCTTCAAAAATCACTCATCTGCTTGAGTTGAGGAGTCAATAAAGAAGGATAACCTGGAGAAGCTTACAAAGCAGTGTAGATAACAAAGAAAACTGAAGGGAAAAATAAATGCAAAGATATATTTGGTAGGTATTTTTATATAGAAGAAAGTGAATAAAAAATGGGAGAACAGTATTATTCAAATAGCTGGGACAATTGGGTTAAAGAGGATTTTAAAAATAAGTGAGTTTGGCCTGGCACAGTGGCTCACGCCTATAATCCCAGCACTCTGGGAAGCTGAAGCAGGTGGATCACAAGGTCAGGATCCAGACCAGCCTGGGCAAGATGGTGAAACCTCATCTCTACTAAAAATACAAAACATTAGCTGGGTGAAGTGGTGGATGCCTGTAACCTCAGCTACTTGGGAGGCTGAGGCAAGGAATTGCTTGAGGTGGAGGTTGCAATGAGCTGAGATCAAGCCATTGAACTCCAGTCTGGGTGACAGAGTGAGATTCCCTCTCAAAAATAAATAAATAAATAAATAAAATAAGTGAGTTTATTTACATATAATGAAGCCAAATACTTACAGCAGGCTGCTACAGCTAAAGAGTAGCCAAATTATTCTATTTAGTATTTTTCTAAGTGGGATCACTAAGTACTAATTGTTGGCATTTAATAATAGATGTTTGACATTAAATTATATATATAATATATTCATATATTAGTATAATATGCAAATGTACATATTCATACACCGGAATATTTAAAATTAATTTCATATAAACTTACCTATTGATTCGTAATTACAGTAAAGACAAATCAATTAATTAAAGTATGCTTTTAATACATTGTTTTCTTTGTTTCTCTTCCAGATTCTACCTTGTCTTATTTTATGCTTATTACTATTTTTTTTAATTTTGCAACATATTTTACTCAAGACAATATTTTGATTTTTACTATTAAAATTTCTCAGTTTTGAAGGAAAGAAAAACAAACTGCTTATTTAAAAAGATATATTTTAGAAATATATATATTCCAATATATATAAAAAGAAATATATATATATATAAATATTACATATTTTCTCCCAAACTCATTATATCCTTCTCCATTTAGAGGTTTCTGTATCTCATATTTGTGATATTAATTTTATGCAGATTAACTTTTTACTAATTATTTTCTTAATTTTAATTTTATTTCTTTTCACCTCCTCTCTGTGACTGAATTTCTAAATCATCATCATCACCACCACCAGCACTACCATCACCACCACCATCTTCATTGTCATCAACAATAATAGCATTTATAATGTTTAAACATGTGTAGGCAGTTTAGTAATTGGTCTAGTATGTGATAGTTTATTTAATAATTCCCATAGAAACAAGTAGTTTCTATGGGAATTTATGTATAGTATATAGATTAGTGTTAGGAGTTTACTAAAAACATGTTCATCTCTTCAGTTGATAGATATCTACATTGTTTCCTGTTTGGGAATGCCCTATACAATGCTGCAGTATATATTTACATACAGGTCTTGAGTGTTTTCATTTTCTGGGTAAACACTAGAGAAACACTAGATAGTCTGGACTTTAATTATATATAAAACTACGAGGGTATTTTCCAAATAATCTGTTTTGTATTCACTCAAGAAATGTATTACAGTACTATAAGTTCAAAATTCTTGTTTGTAATTGATATTGACATTTGATATTGTCAATCAATTGATAATTGATATTGTCAGTCTTTTCCATATAGCCATTCCAGTGAGCATACAGTGACTTTTCATAGGTTTTAAATTTTAACTCAGCAAACGACTAATGGTGTTGAGTATCTTTTAATTTGCGTTTTTTTGACATCTGTCTCTTTGCTTTGGAGAAGTATTTATTTAAATATTTTGAACCTTTTTTCCTTATTTTTTATTGTTGATTTGTAAAAGTGGTTTTCCTAATTAGGTTACAAGGACTTTATTAAATATGTGTTTTGCAAATATTTCTCACAGACTATGGCTTATCTCTTCACTTTTTAACTCTCTCTTAGGAAAAATAAGTGTCTTTCATTTTGCTGAAGCTCTGTGATGAGTGCTTTATGTATCCTAAAAAATCTTTGCATCTTAAGGTCAAAATTCTTTTCTTCCATGTTTCTGCAATCAGAACTTAGAGTTTTATCTCTTACATTTAGGTTTGTGATCTATTTTGAATTAAGTTATGTATATGGAATGTATTTCTTTTTTGCATATCAATATTATGTTTCCATCTCCATTCCCCTTTGAATTACCTTGTCATCTTTGTGAAGGTCAAATGCCTATATGAAAATTATTTATATGAAAACTCTGTATCTATCTGTCTATCTATTGTTCATCAACTCTTTGCCTATCTATAATTCACCAATTCCACATAATCTTGGTTACTGTAGCCATATAATAGGTTTCTAAATCAATTATTTTGATTATTCTGTAAATATATATAATTTTAATTATATGTAAGCATACACCTCAGTAATATTAAATGCATTCATATTTTGGAGCCACTAGCTCCACCATACATCTCAAGAATTCTTCTTGTCTTGGAAAACTGAAACTCCATACCTAGTGAATAAACACATTCTCTCCACCCTCCAGGCCCTAGCAATCACCATTCTACATTCTGTAAACTTGACTACTCTGGCCACCTCATATAAGTGAAATCATACAGATCATATAGTATTTGTCTTTTTGTTACGAGCTTATTCCATTTACCATAATGTCTTTGAGATTCATTCATGCCATAACATATGTCAGAATTGCCTTTCTTTTTAACATTGAACAACAATGTTCTATTGTATGTGCATACCTCATTTAGTTTACCCATTAATTTGTAAATCTAAACTTGGGTTGCTTCCACATTTTTGTGATTGTGAATAATACTGCTAAAAATATAATGTATAAATATCTCTTCAAGGCCTTGCTTTCAGTTGTTTTGGTTATGTACCTTGAAGTGGAATTGTTGGATCATATGCTAATACTCTTTTCAGTTATCTGAGAAACGACCATACTGATTTCCACAGTGACTGTATCATTTACATTCCTTCCATGAATGCCCAAGAGTTCCAGTTTTTCCACATCCCATCCCGCTCTTGCTTTTTCTGCTTTTTGTATTTTTTATAATGGCTGTCATAATTGGTGTAAGGTCATAATCTTGTGGTTTTTATTTGAATTTCTTTAATGATTAATGTTATTGAACATGTTTTCTTGTACTTATTATTCATATATTCTCTTTGGTTAAATGTTTATTCAAGTCCTTTGCCCTTTTTAAATTGTTTTGTTTTTGTGGTTTTGTTGAATTTTAGAAGGTCTCTTTATATTCTGCACATCAAGATTACCTTAATTTTCATTAATCACAACAGTGTGATGTTGATGAAAGGGCAAATAGATCAGTGAAACAAAATAGACACCACAGAACTAGACCAATACAATTATGCATTGCTTATTGGCAGGGATACATATATACTGAGAAATGCATTATAGGTGATTTTGCTGTTGTGCAAACGTCATAGTGTGTGCTTACACAAACCTAGATGTTATAGTCAAACACTTGCCCAGGCTCTATGGTATCCTCTATTGATCCTTAGCAATAAATCTGTCCATGTTACTCTATGGAATACCATAGGCAATTGTAACGCAGTAGTATTTGTGTATCTAAAAATACAGAAGACATACAAGAAAAAATATGATACAAAAGATAAAGCATGATACATCTTTATAGGAAACACTATGAATGGAGCTTGCAGAACTAGAAGTTTGGATGATTCAGTGAGTAAGTAGTGAGTGTACGTGAAGCCCTGGACATTACTATGCATTATTGTAGATTTTGTAAACACTGTGCACATAGGCAGCACTAAATTTATTAACAATTTTCTATCTTCAATAATAGCTTTTATTATTTTGAGATCCGGTCCATCAATACCTAGTTTATTGAGAGTTTTTTGCATAAAGGGCTGTTGAATTTTGTCGAATGCCTTCCCTACATCTATTGAGATAATCTTGTGTTTTTGTCTTTGGTTCTGTTTATGTGATGAATTACGCTTATAGATTTG
>CAUYLG010069628.1:0-34753 GCA_963573385.1 Cacajao melanocephalus | reverse complement strand
GCTCACGCCTGTAATCCCAGCACTTTGGGAGGCTGAGGCGGGCGGATCACGAGGTCAAGAGATCGAGACCATCCTGGCCAACATGGTGAAACCCTGTCTCTACTAAAAATACAAAAAATACCCAGGCATGGAGGCATGTGCCTGTGGTCCCAGCTACTCGGAGGCTGAGGTAGAAGAATTGCTTGAACCCAGGAGGTGGAGGTTGCAGTGAGCGAAGATTGGGCCACAGCCTGGTGACAGAGCAAGACTCCATCTCAAAAAAAAAAAAAAAAAAAAAGAAATGTTACATCAACCATGAATTTCCTGAGTAAACCCGACTTCATCATGTTATAGTATCTATTTCCTATAGTGCTGAATTTAATTATCTACTATTGTGTTTAGAAATTTTAGATAAAAGTTCATGAGTGAGATTGACCTGTACTTTTCTTTTTTATACTGTTCATGTTTGTTTTATTAGCAGGGTAATGTTGGCCTCATTCAATGACTTGTCAGGGTGCTCTATTTTTCCCCCGATTTTCTGGATGAAATCAGGTAGGATTGGAATAATTGATTTTTGAATATTTGGTAAAAATTGTCAGAGAAGCCATCTTGGCTTATAGTTTTATTTGTGGAAATATTTTTGAGGACTGATTCAATTGCTTTAATAGCTATATAACTATTGATGTTTTCTTTTTTCCTTAAGTCTATTTCAGTGTATTGGTCAGCTTAGGCTACCATAATAAAATATCACCAACCAGGTTGGTAAAGAAGTGTATTTCTCACAGCTCCAGAGGCTGAAATATCCTGGATCAAGAGGTTGACAAAGTAGGTTTCACTCTTCTCTTGGCTTGTAGGTGGCTGGCATCTTTCTGGGTGCTCACATGCCCTCTTCTTTGCGCACATTCTGAGAGATGTACACATATATTAAAAATTGTCATATCTTCATGGTAACAATTTTTTATCTGTATGAAGTGGCTTTATCTCTAATGAAACTTTTTGTCTTGGTGTGTATTTTTCCTATTATTAATATAGGTATGGCAGCTTTTTCAGTGATGTTTGCATTCTATAACAATTTCTGTCTTTTTTCTTTCAAAGTTTTAGGGTTTTGTGTTTTGCTCTTTTTAAAGTATTTCTTGTAAAGAGAATACGGTTGTATTGTGGGATTCTTTTTGCATTCTGAAATCGTGATTTTCACCTGGGCATTTAGACCATTTATAGTCCTTATATTTGTCTGTTGGAGTTTAAATCCAACTTTTTATTTTATGCTCTCCATTTGTCCCATTGTTGATTGGGGTTTTTATTTTTTTACATTTTTTGAACTGATTTTTGAAATTTTTACATTTCTTCCTGTATTAGTTTGAAATTTGTACCCTATTTCTATTCTTCCATGTGATCATTTTAGAAATTAAAAGATGACAGATAACCCAATATATTATTTTAGCTTTCATTGTTGGTACAGAATAGGTCAGAAGTCAAATAATTGTATGTTGGAAGGTGATCTTTTTTCTCTGAATGCTTTCAAGACTTTTTGTCTTCAGCCTTTTGTAGTTTCACTGTGAGGTGTATAGGTGTGAATACTTTTAAAATTTGTCTTTCTTGGAATTTCTTGGTTTTCCTGAACTTACAGGATCATCTTTTTTTGTTAGTTAGAAATATTCTAAGACAGTATTTTTTCAAACATTAGCTCTGTTACGTTTTCTTTTGGCTTTCAGGGACTCCTCAGATAGTATGTCAAGGAGGGAAGAACATTGTGATTATGAGATAAGCGTCATAGTCATTGCTAACTAGTAGTAAGGCTAATATTTATTGAGATTTGATTATGTCACATAGTCCTCAAAAGTATTTTACATGCAGGTATTTGTTAACTATTCTGTATAACAAACTACCCCAAAATAGCAGTCTGAAACAACAAGTGTGTATATCATGTCACACAATTTCTAAGAGTTAAAAGTCCAGGAGTGGCTTGGCTTGATGGTTGTGGCTCAGAGTCTCTTCAGGGTTGCAGCCAAGCTGTTGGCCAGAATTGCTGTCATCTGAAGGCTTAACAGGGGCTGGAGCTCTTTCCATGCTCACTCGGATGCTGGAAGGAGTCCCTCAGTTCCTTGTTAGCTATTGTGGCAGGAGGCTTACCCCATATACACAGCCTGTTCTTGTAACCTGTTCAAGATTTTGGAGACAAGCAGAGGGTTCTTCATTTAGCATTAGTTGTTCTGGGATTAGGGCCAAAGTTAGCAAAAATTATAGAATGGACTAAGGTTATGTATCACTTCTTTTAGTCTAGTTTGTGGTTGTTGAGTTTCTAATATTCATCTTTATTAATTTTATCAGCAATGCACACATGAAATGTATGGATCAGAGACAGATTTCTTATGAATTACCTCATCATAAGTGCATTGTTCTTCTTGCCTCAGGTCTTATCCCCAGAACACAGTGATGAAAACCAAGTCAAATACCCTATGTGAGTAGCCAGATACTTTACAGGTAAGAAATGAGGCAAAAAGGTTTTTCTAGGCTTATAAAAGTTAGAGAGGCAGCTACGTCTCCCCTCCTAAATGGGTTTCCTTGGAAATGTAAAGGGCTTGAGTCCTAACCCAAACCTTTTGATGTGGAAATAAAATTCTCCAGGAACCAGATAGGTCCAGGTGTCTCCAACCCAGAAATATCTCTAAGCTCTGGTCTTCATCTCCTTTGATGTGTAATTATGTAGAAAGTTCATGTTCCCTGTCATTTTCAGTGCAAACGTAGGTGTCTGTCCTGGGATTAACTCTTTGGCTTTTTTAGAGGTAAGAAAAATTTTATTATCCTTTGAATCAGTACAATTAGGGAAACACATGGCTACAGAGCTCATTTTTATATATGTGAAAATGTTTCTATGATAATTAAAAGGAAACAATTTCCATCTTTAGAGCTTATGTGTTGTAATGGCTCAGTAAGAAATTGAGCAGGAAATCCAGAGAAGTTTTATTTACTCCTCACTGGCTGAAGGAATGCTTTTTATGCCACCTTGGGCAAAAACAAGGACTTTGCAATTGGTGTTCCTATCTCTTATCCATGGGTTCTTGGACTTATTCCTGGAGGGGAGCTACTCTCCTCTAATAATGAAAGACAGTAAGATACCATTTTTGTAGAACTCCTGAAAACAATGAAATACCTCTGGTCTCACCAATGGAAAACATGCCCACTTTTTATTTTTGGTCAAATAAACTTTTAATTTTCTTGAATTTAAGCTGGTCATTTTGCTGATAGATTCCTTCCTAGAAGGCTAGCTGATAATTATAGAATGATCAAATTTCTTTGCATCAGTCAACTATTGCTGCAGTAATGCTGCATGACAAAAAAGCCCCCTAACCTTAGTGGCTTATCAGCTTTTTTATTTTTATTTTTTTTGACAGAGGCTCGCTCTGTCACCCAGGCTGGAGTGCCATGGCACAATCTCAGCTCACTGTAACTTCTGCTTCCTAGGTTCAAGCAATTCTCCTGCCTCAACCTCCTGGGTAGCTGGGATTACAGGTATGTGCCACCATGCCCAGCTAATTTTTGTATTTTTAGTAGAGACAGGGTTTCACCATGTTGGTCAGGCTGGTATTGAACTCCTGACCTAGTGATCTGCCACCCTTGGCCTCCCAAAGTGCTGGGATTACAGGCATGACCCTCTGTGTCTGGCCTCTGTGTGTGTGTGTGTGTGTGTGTGTTTGTGTGTGCGCGCGCGCGTGCGTAAGCTTGATATTTGACTGGATTTGGCTGAAATCAGCTGTGCTTTGTTCCAGACTGAGGTTGGGTTCAGGTTTTCTCCATATAACTACTTGCTCTGGAAGAGTGGTTACTTGTGGTATGTTCTTATCACAGTGGGTGGCAGAGAAACAGGCAGGCAGACAAATATGTTTCTTAAAGCTTAAGTGTAGAGCAAGGACACTGTCATTTTCATCCACATTCACTGGCCAAAGCCAGTCATCTTATCAATCCCGGTATGAATGGGGTGGTGAAGTGTTTTATCTGCCCATAATGGAAGACAAGTATTCATAGCCAAGGGCATGGAAGTCTGATTCTCTTAATGGAGGAAAGAAAAGGATGGGAAAAATAATCTAATTGGTCCCACCAGGTTTTGATGTTTAGGATAACTTAGAAGTCTTCTAGTAGATGTTTGAAAGTGGAATTTGCTACGTAGAAGGGTTGTGGCAGAAAAACAAATATGACAGAGGTAGATAGCTGTCCACCAAAAATGTATGTTCTCCCTTCCCCAGAGTGGTTATTTCGCTGGAAAGCAGATAACTGACAGGGAATACATTTTCCAGTCCTTTTTGCATTCAGGTATGGACACATGACTAGTCTTCACCAATGCAATGTGGGCATAAATCAGCATCACTTCCATTTTGAAGTGCAAGAATGTCTTTTCCATCTTATTATGTTAGCTAGAAACAGAAGGCAGTGAGATCCCAGAAGAAGATGAATCCACAATATCCATAGCAGCCTTGCTTCCTCAGTTGCTCTCTAGAGAAAAGCCATTTGCCATGCAGAAATGTCCAGCTTGAACTGATAAGGAATGATGAATATGTTGAGTCCATGAAATTTTGGTATCTATTAATTACAAAAGCTCATGTTACCTTCACTATTCTAAGTAACTCAACAAGAAAAGTATTTAAAGTCATGTGGCAGCTGGGCAACAGGAAAACAGTTACTATGTAGATTTGAAAAAAGGTCATAGCTTCTGATTCCTGCTCTGCCAATAAGGAACTGCTTGACACTAAGGACATTTTAAAAACAAAAGAGTTTAGGGTTAATCTTTATGGTCACTTTCAGCTTTGAGATTTTAGTTTCCTCCCTCCCTCCCCTCCTTAGTTCCTTTCCAAACTGAGTCTCGCTCTGTCACCCAGGCTGAAGTGCAGTGGTGCTCTCTCGGCTCACTGCAGCTGCCGCCTTCACTTCCTGGGTTCAAGCAGTTCTCCTACTTCAGCCTTCTGAGTAGCTGGGATTACAGGTGTGTGCCACCATGCCCAGCTAATTTTTGCATTTTCAGTGGAGATGGGGTTTCACCATATTGGCCAGGGTTTCAAGGAGCCCTTTCCACAGTCTTCAGAGTATATGGAGCAGAAATAACATTCTGTATCTTACGGGACTCTAACAGACAGAAAATGGGCAGGCCCTTTTCTGGGAAAGCGTGAGCAAGAGAGACTTGTTTTTCATTCCCAAACAAAGCCCTGCAGTGATTTGAACCTCAGCATCAGAGATGGATTAGAAGCGTCTTTAAGTGGCCTTGGGTAAGTCATTTAAACTCTTTGAGCCTTGGTTCCTATCCACATAATAGAGATATGATAGTGACTTTGCAGCATGATTGTGAGGATTAAATGAGCTATTACACATAAATTCCATGCTGTAGTGATTGGCACATAATATTCATACAATACATGTTCATTATTATCACTGCAGTTATTCCTGTCTAGATTAGGTTAAAAGTACAGAATCTCCCTGGATACAGGCTACTCATGGGACTAGAGAATTGAATGATTAAAGCCCAGGAAAGACTGAAGAAGGTGTCTTTGTGGAGGGCCTACAGTCATGATAATGAAACCCAAATGACATAGATCTATCACTGCAAATCCACTGGGCTTAGAAATGACAGGAGAGGGTACTTACACTGTCAGCATCTTAATACATGAGATAACTTTAAACAGATTTTCTAGGTTATCCTGTCCAAGCATACACAATGCTAAGTAACTGCACAGGGAGGCCATGTATCTGAGTGATCATCAGAGTTGTCTGCCTTGTTTTGCTTTTGACAGCCACTAAAGAAAGAAAGGAAACCAATGGAACTTTATAATTTAAAAACTAATAATAAAGGGATAAGTCTTTGGAATAAGTTTGCAAGTAGCAATTCAAATCTACTGTTTCTAATGACCATTGTATTTTGAAAGAAGAAAGCAGCTCCTGCCTGAATCTTCAAGACAGCCTCATTGTGCTACGTGGGGCCACATAGTGTGAGCCACTTATTGAGGGCAGATGGGAGCCACAGGCCACTTTGCGCCAGGGAGGCTTTTAAACATGAGAAGACTGAGTTTTGCTTGGAGATCAATTAGACAAAGTTAAAAATTCTCTTGAGGGAACATATGGGATCTCTGAACCATATCCAAATAGCCAAATCTCCCTAGCAGTAAACATACTCAGTTCCACCTTTGCCATCTTCTTTGTCTCACTTGGATCTTTTCTCTCCTTAATAGTATCAGTTGTTACCTTAGGTTATCATTTTTGATAAAATCTTGAAATTTGTTTTGCATGCATAAACCACTTCTTTATGTAGACTGCAAATTTGTGTGTGTGTGTGTGTGTGTGTGTGTGTGTGTTGAGGGGCAGTGATTATTTCATTTCATGTAATTCTAGGGATCTTCAAATGTGACTAGCAAAAAGTTAAATACCAGGAGTTTATTTAAAAAAAAAACCAGCTAATTGAAACGAGTTTCTAACCACCTGTGTAGAGGACATTCTGCATTTTTCATTTGGTAAAACAGGGTTATTTTTGAGCTTTTAAGGCAATACTGAAGGTCTCTTAAGAATGCAAATTCAGAATTTACATTTCTATTTTGTCCTAATGCAGCAGCAGCAGCACAAGATTCCCTGAGTTGCCCACCAGGTATAATATGGTGGAACTGTGGCAGTTGAGAAAAAGACAAGTTAACTTGGAATATTCTTGACCCTCTGAGTTCAACTCTGAATAGCATATACTGGAGTCAACATTTTTCAAATTGCCAGTGATAAGCAGTTTTAAAAGCCTATGTTTTTTTTTTTAATTATGCCAGTTTAAAAGATGTAATTGGAACATAAAGCACACGCTTTAGTGAAGTCTAGTAGATAACTTTTGGTATGTGAAATATTTTTGTAAAAGCAGAAGAAAATGGTAGAAAGAGTTGTGTCCAAAAAGACTAATTCTACTGTCTTGGTGATTTATTTTCTCTAATGTACACTCCCTTTGAAAAGGATACTTGGTTTAGAAGGAAAAGGAAGATTCATTCTCATAATGTGAGAGTTCTCTGAAAACCTCTTTTCCTATTGACCCAGGATCCTTATTTTACTTTGCCTTTCAGTGCTAAATTATCTTTAACTACTATGACATTAAAAGAGACATATTAAGAGTCACCTTGATTAAAGAGGAATGATTGGGTCAAATTTTGCCTCTGGGTTCTTGAGCATATTTTTAGGAACCGATTTGCTACCAGATTTGTATCTTCTGTTGACTCCTTAGGTGACACAATTTATAATGCCCATAAATGGAAGACTAGGGGCACTTTGACTAGTTAACAGGCTCACAGTCATTTCATTGCAAAGACAGTCCTTGATAGAACAATGAGGAAAGTAATTATGATCTACAAAGACTACAGATAATTACTATACTGATGAGCACCAAGGCGCAGGACCCTTCCAGGGTCGTAGAGAGCACAGATGGAGTGCTAGGAGCCTTTAGGGTTTGCCTCCTAAGGGTAAAATGTATCCTTGGTTGGGTAACACCCTATTAACCCTGTGTGTTTTATGATTCTGTCTGAAGTTTGAAGATAGAGATACTAACAGTGAATAGGAAATTGGATTCGATCTTGGAAAGAGTCATTTGAAGGGGGAATATCAGGGACACTGAGAAACAACTTCATGTTCTCAAAATAAACTCATGAATAGAGGGCTGGCTTTGTGCTTCCAAAGTCTCTAGCTGTTGATCAGTGCAATAGCTGTAAATTTCTTGGCTGATTACAATCAGCAAGGTTTTTCCCAAAGGACAATAATGGCCTCAATTGAAAAGTCTATAAGCAAGTTGGTTTGGACATTTAGACATGGCTCTTAGCTGTACAAATAATGAATTTAAGTCTTGCAAAACTGAACTGAGTGAAGTATTGTCCCTCCTTTTGCTACTTTTCTGTGATGCCCAATCCCAACCACAATCGTTTAGCTTGAAGTTTGGTAATCTAATTCTTTTTAGTATCTTACAAAACAAATTAATTTTATAATTTCTTTCGCTGCACTTTAGTCAAGCTTGTCTTAAAGTAAGGACAGTGTTATTTAAGATTTCCTTATGTCATGTGAGACTAATTGGTCTAATTCATTATGTAAAAAACTATATGGGCCATGAGACAAATGAGGTAATGTATTTTGAACACTGGTGTCATTGCTAATGAGATCTAATGTGAGTAAACTGCCTGTAACTTAAGTGTTTCAGGATGATGGATATGTTATACTTTACTAAGGGAAGAGCTGAAATAAGTTATAGCATCAGTTAGCAATGTACTTACAGATAAAAATAGAGAGCAAGAGATAATATAATTTTAATTAAATATTTCACTTTAAGGTTAATTTTTTTGATGTGTGGTGTTTTTCCAACATACTGGATTTAAACAAAATGTTAGCTCAAGACCAAATGCTGCTTTTAATGGCTTTTCGACCAATGTTGTTGCACATTTATTTTGAGTAGGGTGTTTCCAAAGGGACAGCTGTTACAACAGAGCCAAGGTCCAAAGAAGTCTATGGTGTTTATCAGTCATAATCGAAATGATTTACATTCCATTGTGCAGTGACAAACCTTGGATGGCAATTTACAAATAGTGTGTAGTCTATGTACTTGAAGGGTTAGAGAACCAGATGCAGGAGTTTCTGTGGCTATGGTTTTGCCTTCAATTTTCTATTTGATGACACAGATGTGTATGGATTAACAACAGACACTTGGGTGAGTATAGGGGTGTTTTTCCCAAATGCGGGAAATGAAAAAGGATGTCCAGCCAAGTAGTCAAGGCATAAAGTCCATGAGGGTTTAGTAATCTTTAGTGATGGTCAGAAAAATAGCATTTACAAGTCCTATGATGGTATCACCAGGTCTCATCTGGTGACTTGAATATAAAAGTAAGAACCAGAGATGTGGTGTTCAGAGACCAGGTGGGCCAACCATTGGTGCGTATCCAGTCCCAAACTTTGGAATATTTAGAGTTAATGAAATGTTTCTGGGTTTTACCTCAGGAAACTGGCAAGAGCTGGGAGGAATTCAAGCCATAGAAAAAGACTGGAAAATAGATTTATCAGAGCAGAATCTTAGAACAAAGGTAAAAGCTAAGAGATTATCCTATGAACTATGGGACTTGGCTTTGAAACTCAAACAAATGGGTCCTGTTATTCAAATGACTTCTTATGATGAAGGAAAAAACATACCAACCAACATTTGAGAATCAGTGTGGGAAGCAAAAGGTTCACATCCAGATTGGAGCTAATCTAATTATAGATTATTTAAAGAGCAAAACCTTTAAAATGTAGATTCTATGGGGAGAAGATATCTTATCTGCCTTTTCATTGCTGCCTTTCCAGTGCCTAGAAAATAGCCTGGTGTATAGTGAGTGCTCATTGTATAGTTTCAAAGGAGTAAATGGGGGTATAGAGTTCTCCCTGCATCTAAAAGTGGTGTTGATAGAGCAACTTAGTTATAGTTTACCTTGGTCAAGGCTGACTCAGGGTAAGAGAAGATCCTGCTTTTCAGATAGGAAACCAGAGGGTGCAGTGGGAGGCTGGAGAAGGAAAGTACAAGGTAGAAAAGAGAGAAAGAGAGACTGGCTGACTCAGCCGTGATAGAGCTTCTTTACTTGCGGCATCTCAACTACTCAACCACTGGGGTCATTGTCATAACTTGAGAACTAATACTGAGGTCATTTCAATTCTTTGGGATTTTGACAGTAAATTAGATTAAATTCCAATCTGAGTCCTATATAAGTGCACTTTCCAATCCCAGCAAGAATGAGGTACAATCTGAACCAGCTGGTTATCAACTGGCCCTTACCTACTTACTTCACTTGTCTTGCCTCTTTCTGGGACCAGCCATTAAGGCACTGAGGTGGAAGAGGGAGCTGTTGATTGTGTATCTTTTTCAACCTCTTCTATTAATCAAATGACTTAAGGGGTAGAGGAAGATGTATTTTTCGAGGAATATGCCACAGGTTCATAAAACATGTAACAATATAAAATATAAACTAGTTGCCTTGTAAATTCTTGGTGATAATTATAAAGAGAAACAAATGATGTGTCATCCTTAGATAATTTAGAAGTCCTGTACCTAGATACAGGAATATCAAGATAATTGAACATTTTCTCGACAATTTAGAATAATGAATGAACAAGAAATAGGTGGTTTTACTTGGAGTAATGACAACCAACTAGAGGAAGTTACTAGAAATATAGTAAAATGGAATACAACAATAAAAATACCTTCATGGTGAAACATGGAAGCAGTAGGACATGTGATATTATGTCCAATAATTTAATTATAGGTAGTTCTTGACTGATGTCTCCCTATGTAAAACTCAGGAACAGACAGATTTGGCTTACTTAACATCCCTCTCTACCTGAAACCAATATCCAAACTCTAGCAATTTATGCTCAATAACTAAATAGATTCACATAGAAAGGGATAGGTGTATATGATAAACAATTTTAACTGATATAAATACTACTATCTAGGACATTTTTCTCAGTCTAGAGGATACAACAATTAATAAAAATAATAGCTACAATGATTCCCTGGCTTAGCACCCATAGGGTGGATGCTTGGAAACACAGCTCTTCTAACTTCCATGCTTGGTCTTGGATATTCCTTTCAATCTGATACAGGCCTCTGTTCCTGCTTCCCTGTGGGTTACTGACCGTCCCGTGATTGTCTCAGTGATTCAGTGTCGCTGCATACTGTGGTCACTACTTACTATTGTTCCTATTCTTGTCATCCTCATCTCTTGGGTGGACAGACATTATTCAGGAGCAGGGATGATGCTTTGGGGACAGCTCATCCTCATCTCTACTCCTAGTCATGACTATAACCTCTTTTACAAATTTTCATCTACTAATTTGTGTCAGAAACTGCTAATTGCCCTCCAATATCCATTTGACCTAGGCGGAAGACCTCTAGCAAGAACCCACATTTCCTAGCTGTTTGCATTTCAATGTGGCTATGTGACACATGAGATGAAAATTTGGACAATGAAATTGTGTGATTACCTGGGTGACAAAATTATCTGTACACCAAACTCCCACGCCATGCAATTTGCCATGTAATAAACCTGCACACATGTACCCCTTGAACCTAAAATGAAAGTTGGAAAGAAAAAAATTGAAATGAGAGAAGTTTGTTCTACTTCTGTATTATGTATGCCATTAAGCAAAGGAACTGTTTTTCCTCCATTCCATTATTTTCTTCCCTTTGCCTGGGAAGTGGTGACAACTGGAGCTGCTCTCTTACATCCAAAGATGGAAGGCATGTGTTAAGGGCAGTAGAGTTCCCCCACTTACCCTGAAATGTTTCATCTCTGGATTATTACATGAGAGTCTAATACAATGTGTTGTATTTGAGGACTCTGTCATAGCAGTTTAGCCTGACTCATGCAAGCGGCTCCTTCTAGGGAGTTTTGTATCTATACCACATGTGAGACCTGATCAGCTCTTCCTGGACCTATGGTCTTGAGTCATGTTAGTATTTTTAGAACTTTAATTTTTTTTTATCCTGGGCAAACCTGTGGACCAGTGCATGATGCCAACCCTGCTCTTCTATAAAGCTAGTTTCCATTTCACCTCTGACCTTAGAACCTGATGGCAGGCTTGCCCATATGCCTTTAGCTTCTCAGTAGGAATTTACTGTTCAGAGCTCATCAGCGATCCCCTACTGTAGCAATTCCTACCATCTAAATGATTGATTAGTTTACATGTTAAATGATTGACATCTAAATGATTGACTAGTTTACATGTTAAATGATTGAATCTCCTAAAGGACATTAAGATTATAAGTTATAGTATCCTCAGGTAGGTAGAAGTCAAGCTAAATATACAATATGATAATCTAGAATGATTGAAGTTTTAGTAAAATTCCAACTGTATCTGGAATGTTTTCTTACCAAAATTTTTCTTTATGTGTTGTAGCTCATGCCTACTAATTTGTAGAGCTCTAAGACATGACACAGAGTGACTTAGGTATGGAAAGTTTTAGAAATTAAGAAAAAAGAACAATTCCTGGAAGTATGTGGGTATCTGTTTAATAATAAAACATTCAATTATAATTTCAACATCAATTAATTTATCAGCATAAGTAAATGGACCAAATTATGTTAGACCAATGGTTTAAAAAAATCCTCTTTTCCCAAATATGGGCACCCATTCTATTTAAACTGATTATGTTATCTTTCCCTCAAGTTTGTCATGTTTCTGTGTGATTTCATCAGGATTAAAGCTGCCATCTAGGTCCCAGTGGTCTAATCAATGCATGCCTCTTCTACTTCTACATTTTCTACTGTCACTTCTACTTGTAGAAGGGGTCGATGTGGAAGTTCTGGTGTTTGAATGTTCTGGTGGTGATAATTTGCTGACTTTCAGTTATTAACCATGATAATGTCTTTGTGGTCCTTTAAGTTTCTTCCCTCAGCATTGCCTTTTCTTTGTGGTAAGCATCAATAGTGAGTGGAAAAGTTGAAAGTGTCCCCCTAAGGTGCATGTTTGCCTGGAATGTCAGAAATAGGATATTTGCATATATGACTAACAAGAATTGAGATGAGATCCTACAAAAAAGAAGGCCCCGTGGGGATGGAGCAAAGATTGGCGTGTGGTACCTGCAAAGCAAGGAACAGCAAGGATTGCTGCCAGCCACTAGAAGTTGGGGATGAGACAGGGAACAGGTCTTCCCCACAGTCTCCAGAAAGAAGCAACTTGGCCGACACCTTGACTTCAGATTTCTGGCCTCCAGAACTGTGAGAGAAGAAATTTATTTTGTTTTAAACCACCTGGTTTGTGGTAATTTGTTATGACTGCCCTAGGAAACGAAAACCGAATCTCTCTGGTTTATGAGGCCATAGGCTGAGTGACCCCTCTGAGCTGTGCCTTGGGTAGAGGAGACTAGTGTTGTGACTCAGACACGGTAGGTTTTCATTTCCTGTTCCCAAGGCTGTCTCAGATACAGACTATAAACTAGCTACCTTTTAAAAGTGTGATATTCTTTAAACTTGTAATCGACAGTAGGATCAATTATAGTCCAAATTCAGCCTTCTGCTATCTAATCCTCGTTTCATAATTTTGTGAAGATACACCAGACATACTTAAGCTTTCATTATTTCTAGTAATGAATGAGTATAAAAGAGTTAAAACACAAATGAAAACCTGATTTTGAACATATGACTTTTTAAAGGCATTTTTTAAAAATACGAGGCAAGCTGTGTCCACTGTAGCTCCAGGAACCCTAATGTACTACTAGAAAGAATGTGGGTTCCATACCCTGTCATTTTCTCTATTTAATTTCTGTTGAAGAATTTCACTGTGTCCTTTGGGTATCTCCATTTCATTCATTAATGAGTCCTGGGGATATGAAATGAATGATGGGACTAAACTGTCAGGCAGGAGAGAAATACTGTGAATTTTTTTCCCTGTGTGATACTGCTACTTTCATCTTAATTCTCCCGCTTCAGGTCCCCGTCATATTAGCCCTATATTTTCAACAAAGGACTAAATAAAAGCCTAATGTTAATTTATTTTGGTTTCCTACTTAGGGTTAACTCATTCCCAGTTTCATTTTTAGGTTTTAGGCTCTTATTCTAAGTATGTTGGCAGGTTATAATGAATTGCTTTAAATTATGATGATTTGGGTTTTTAGGCCTTTTGGGTGAATTATTAATATGGAAGATAGAGGAATAGAAAGCCTATCATGTAGTTTTATTTTTGTTACCTCCCTATGAAGTGTTTCTTGAGTAAACATTAGGATGCAATAGAAAAGGCAAAGACATTTGCATTTAATAGTCCATGTTTGAGCTTTTAGAAATATCTGCATAACATCATTTTTTTGTTGCTTTTCTTTTGTAGGCACACATTGCTGTTCCACTGTTAGGCTAGCCTCATAATTCACCTAAATGAATGGTTTTGTATTCTATTTTACTTGAAGAAAGAGAAGCCAATTTTAGACACTGGTTCATTGACTACGCATTTTCACATCCCTGTGATATACTTGTTCTTTCGTATAACATATGCTTATTGGCAACCTTTTAGTGTCAGAGGCCCAAATGTAACCACCTCAAACTAAACTTAACCTTCTTTTACCTGTTTCCCTGACCCATCCATTAGTTTTATATCCCTAATCAGGACCTATGGTATTGTTACCCACCAGGCTATCTATCTGTCTATCTGTCTGTCTGTCTGTCTGTCTATCTATCTATCTATCTATCTATCTATCTATCTATCTGTCTATCTATCATCTAGTAGGATCAATTATAGTCCAAATTCACTATCTACAGATAGATAGATAGATAGATAGATAGATAGATAGATAGATGGATATATGGTATATATACATTTACCTTAAACTAAACCTCAAATCCCTTTAGCCTCACCTTTCCATATCCAATGAGTCACCAGATTTTGTCAAATCCACCTTTTCAATATCACTCAGATTTTGCCTTTTTCCTCAACTCTGTTGTGCACCTCTTAATTAGGGCCCCATTATTTCTTGCAAGCTTTATTTTACTAACAACCCATATTTAATGCTACCACCCCCTTCCTAGCCTTGACAATTCCTAGTATCTCATATAATTAGAAGGGTATTTATGTGCTATTAAATCAGTGGACTTTTTTCATCTGCAATGAGACTTCTTAGCATGAAAACTTGGTTTTGTTAAGAGACGAAAGGGTTTTCTAGATTCAAATATATCCCTTTATCGGTTTGGCCTTTATACACTTACGATTGTCCAGCCAGGCCATAGCATATAGAATTTTATATGTCTGTAGGCACAGATTACTATTTTACTGATAGTTGAGCCCCATATGTCACTTAAATGAATGGTTATGCATTCTGATTTTACTAAGAAAATTTTAAACATGAACAAATTGACTGAATTTTCCTATTACAGTGCTAGGAGAGCATCTTGGAAGGGAAAAGAGAGGGGCAAGAGATGGGATGTGAATGTCTAGGCTTGTACTTGATTGTTACAACTCTTGGAATACAGAAATTATAGAACAATGTGGGTGGGGTGGAGGAATCAAGGAAAGCTGGAGCTGGAGTCCTCACTTTCTGCATATTCCTGGGGCGACTGCATGTCTCTTGGCGGAGATCCCTGTCAAGCACTGGGCTGCTACCAGCAGGATGGTAGAGAAAGGTATGGAAACGAATGGAGTAGAATGATAGCCTCCCAGTTACCCATGGCCAGAATATTCTCTGCCCATTGTGGCAGACAATGGGGAGACAATTTATGAACTCATGACAGAGGGCATGGGTGTGTGATTCTTCTATTGGTATGATTTGGTATGATTTAGTCAAAAGCATGATATCCCAAAAGACCAGGAGGGAGCAGCCACACTCGTGTGCACATCCGCACAGCTCTCAATGAAGTTGGCAAGGACTAAGAAGAAAGGGAGCTGACTGGATACCTGTTTTCTTCCTCCTTGATGATGCACGAACTCTACTGTCCTGCTACCAAACATAAACTCAGAACAGAAAATATAGAAAAGAGACCCCTAAAAGGAGGAATTAGCTCTCACAGAGTTTAAACTTTGAATTGATTTCAATGTGTAGCATTATTTTTAAGCTAGAAGAAACCAATTATCTTTTCTAAAAAAGTTAGATATCCTGTAGTTTCTTACATTGATGTTTTGCAGTTTTCAGTGAATAAGTCTTGCACTTCTTTGGTTAAATTTATTAAGTATTTTAATTTTTTTGAGGATGGAATTTTTTTTCTCAGTTCTACTTTTGGTTTATCCATTGCTAGTATACAGGAATCCTACTGACTTTTGTAAGTTGATCTCACATCCTGCAACTTTGCTCAGCTTATTAGCTGTAATAGAATTTTTTTTGATAGATTCTTTAGGATTTTCTATATAAAAGATCATGTCATTTGCAAATTGAGAGTTTTACTTCTTCCTTTACAATCCACATGTCTTCTATTTCTTCTTCTTTTTTTTTTTTTTGCCTAATTGTCCTGGCTATAACCTCTAGTACAATATACAATAGAGTTAGTGAGAATGGGTATCTTGCTTTCTACCTGATCTTATGGGGAGAATGCCCTGTCTTTCCCCATGGAGTGGGAAGTTACTTGTGAATGTTTTGCAGATGCTCTTTATCAGGTTGGGGATGCTGCCTTCTATTCCTAGTTGTTAAGTATTCTTATCATGAAAGGGCTTTGGAACTTTTGTTGAATAATTTTATCTTTTCTTTTTTAGAGACACTGTCTCGCTCTGTCACCCAGGCTGGAGTGCAGTGGTGCAATATAGCTTGCTGTAGCCTTGAGCTCCTGGGCTCAGGTGATTCTCCTGCTTCAGCCTCCAGAGCAGCTGGGACTACAGACATGTGCCATTATGCCAGGCTAATTTGTGTGTGTGTGTGTGTGGAGATGGGGGTTTTCTGTGTTGCCCAGGATGGTCTTGAATCTCTGGCTCAAGTGTCCTCCCACCTCAGCCCCCAAAGTCTCAGGATTACGGGCATAAGCCACCACATCTGGCCCATTGCTCTATCTTCAAGTTCACTCATATGTTCCTGTGTCATTTCCATTCTGCTATTGAGCCCATACAGTGAGTTTTTAAAATTTCAATTACTGCATTTTAAAATTCTGAGGTTTTTACGTGGTTCTCTATAGCTTGTTTCTTTGCTGACACCTTCTATCTTTCCTTTCATATTAATAGTGTTCACCCTTCTTTTGGATTATTTGTGTAATACTTGCTTTAAAGCTTTCATGAGCTAATTTCAATATTGAGGTCATCTTGGCATTGGCAGCTGTTGATTGTCCTTTCCACTAATTGAAGTCTTCCCTGTTCTTCGTGGGCCATGTCGTTTTGGATCACATACTGGACATTTAGAATTTTATGCTATGAGACTCTCGGTCTTATTTAAATCCTATGGAGAATGTCGATATTACTGTTTCTGTAGGAAATTGATCGAGTTGAGACCAGCTCACAGGTTTCTACCTGCTTTCTCTGAGTTTTGGTTTTGATGTAAGTTCCATTTTTGAAGTCTTTGCAGTGGCATTGAGATTTGCCCTGTGTGTGCCACTCAGTGGCCAGTCTGGGGCCTGAGATGGACCTGCACCTTGACGGCATTCCCAACGTCTTTGGTGTGATGGTTGGGGTCACATCCATGCATATTCAACCTGATGAGCCCAGGAGTTCAGGAACACATTATTGGGTTGGTTTCCCTAGTTCTTCTCCCTCTCTCCTTATGGCGTCTATAGTACTTTGTGGTTCTTGGGACATCACCTATTCTGTCTTCTGGCCAAAAGCCTGGGCATGAGGCAATCTGTTTGCTGCATATTTCCTGGGACTACACCTGATTCTAGAGCCAAGGGATAGGAAGAAAGGAAAAGGAAATGCCAGGGTTCATTCCACCCTCTTTGGACATCAGCTCCTTCTCAAGGAAGGCTCCCCTCCTTGGTATCTGAGACACCTGTGGGCTCCCCAATCACTGCTGGCAGTGCCATGGTCTGAGCAAATGCTGGATAAGACCACCAGCCCCCAGCACTGGCTGGAGTGCAGGTTTCACGCTCGGTGCAGTCTTTTGCCTGATCTCTTTGCTGCTCGGCTGGGACACGCATCCACGAGAGCAGATCTCTCTCCTGCCTGAAAGCTCTTCCTGATCCACCATTTCCATCTTGGCCACTGCAGCTGCCTGTTTCTTCTGAGACGGGCTCAAGCCCAGCTCCACAGTGGGGCCTTCACTGGCTGACTCTTATTGTAAGAGTGATCTTCCCTGTACACCCCTGTTTCTCTCCCTTTCATCCTTCCCCATCCTACCTCTCTCCTTCTCTCCCTCCTTTCTCCCTTTCCCCATCCCCACTCCAGCACCCCATGAACACTCCCTCCTTCCCCGGGTCCCTTCCCCATGTTCTCTTTCTACCCTTGCCCCA
Source organism: Cacajao melanocephalus (assembly GCA_963573385.1). Lineage (NCBI taxonomy): Eukaryota > Metazoa > Chordata > Mammalia > Primates > Pitheciidae > Cacajao > Cacajao melanocephalus. The sequence goes on along the minus strand of CAUYLG010069628.1, from coordinate 16,916 downwards.
TGTCTATGGAGCACTCACTGAAGCCCTGCCCACATCACACACACACACAGTTTTCCTTTGTGTCATCTGCAGTCTTTAAAAAAAGAATCTTTGGAAAACCTCGGCTCAGAGAGGCCAAGTAAACTACCCAGTGCTGCGTGGCCTGCTCCTGGAAGAGTGGATCTATAAGCCACATCTCAGACTCTGGGTCCCTTTCTTTCTCTACTACAGATTTCCAGACATTCCAGCTGCCTTTCTTTTTGTGCCTCTTGTCTTTCTCCACCCGCAGGCCAAGACTTAGGTGAGGGTGAACCTGAGGCCTCCTATAGCCAAGCCCCACCCTCACTGTGCCTGCATGTTCCCCAAGTTCCTGCTTTTCCAGGTCACCTTGCAGTCCTCATATTCCACCCTGCCTGAGAGTCCAGTCTCTTGCAGCTGTCTGTATCCTACAGGATAGCCCCTACCAGTCCTCATGTCCCCCCACCACCCCTCCCAAGCTTAGCATCTGTGTCAGTGTCCCATGGCTGCTGTAACAAAGTGCCACAGTCTCGGGGCTTAAACAACAGACATTGATTCTTTCCCAGTCCTGGAGGCCAGGAGTCTGCAATCAAGGGGCTGGGAAGGCCACAGCTTCCTCCAACCAGTGATCTTTAACTGGCACATTTTTTTTTTGAGAGTGAGTCTCACTCTGTTGCCCAGGCTGGAGTGCAATGGTGTGATCTCAGCTCACTACAAGCTCTACCTCCTGGGTTCAAGCAACTCTCCTGCCTCAGCTGCGTAGCTGGGATTACAGGCACCTGCCATCATGCCTAGCTAATTTTTGTATTTTTTTTAGTAGAGATGAGGTTTCACCATGCTGGCCAGGCTGCTCTCGAACTCTCAGCCTCAGGCAATCTGCCTGCCTTAGCCTCCCAAAGTGCTGGGATTACAGGTGTGAGCCACTGTGCCCAGCCCAACTGGCACAATATTATTCTTTACTTTTGTCATCAGCTAGTATGGAGATTTATAGGAAATAAAGGGATTTATAAGAAATAAAGAAAGCTATATTTCCCCTCCCCTCAGATCTGAGTGGTTCCGAATAAATAGAGACCCAACTACAATCAATACACTTGTGTGCATATCCCTAAAGGATCCTTCCTGCCTAGAATATAAAACTCACACTTTTTTGCTGCCGGCCAGGCCACAAACAAGTTCTCTATTCTCTTATCTCACTACTGCCCTTCTAATTTCTGCCTTCCAAGTGCTCTAAATTTCTGTCTAAATCTGGAAACCAAAATTTGATTCACTCCTTTGTGACACTGTATGCCATCTCTGGATCTGGAGTGTCCTTTTCCTGGGCTGTATATGGCAACCAACTACTCATTCGCTGAGACATAAAGAAAACAGAATTTTCTTCCCAACTCTGTCATTGTACTTATATTTCATTCTGGCTCTCTTTTTACATGTTTGTCTGCTATCACATGAGCTCAGTCTGCTTCTGAGTGCAAAGTGAGGAGGCAAAGCATCCCTACCAGTGTTCATTGAATGAATTAACTGATGGCACTCATAAAATCTTATGACAGAATTCTTTTCCTGTGTTTATAGTATATTTGCTTTTAAATACCCCCCTTCATTTTATATGCTTATCAGATAATTGTTTTAAATACACTTTGTTAGTCACAAGAGCTGCATAGCTATGGTTAGTGGAATTTTAGTTCAAATAAAGCATTTAAATGCATGATGCTAATGGCCATTAATATTCTCTCTTTAACTCATTTCTCAGTTTAAAACAAGGATTTTCAAATAAATCATTGTCATTCAAAAAAATTTCTATTTCTTAGAGCTTTCTGCTTTGACCTTGAATAAAGACAAAAGACTCAAACCTTGTTTTGGGATGGGTTTATGCATGGCATCTCAGAATGTAACTTTTATACTTAAATGAAATAAACCAAGAATAGTTTAAGGAGGAAAAAAAGCAAGGTGAATAGTTTAGCAAAATGTGGCTTTTCAATATATTCCAGTATTGCCTTAAAGTATAAAGGGAAAATTATTCCCAGGAAACTTGGCATTAAGTACTTAATATAAAAAATTCATAGCTTTATATGAACCAGAACATAACAGTGTTTATAATATCTTTAGGGACTACTTTCAATCAGCATAGATTAGCTAGAATAAGGTAGTGCCATACATTTTGTGTAAATATGTGATTTTTTTTCCCCAGATGAGCTCAAAATGTTATAAGGAAATTTAATCTGTAGTATTCCAAAGGACACTATATTTACAGACAGAAAACCTGCATTTTAAACCCACATTTGCTATTTGCTACCTGTATGACCTTGAGCAACTTAACTTCTCCAGGAATGAAGAAGTGTGGCAGAAGCTCTCCAAGGTCACGTCTTGAGTTGTGATTTGGTGGTATCTAAATCAAAACCTACAAGTAACAGATTAAAAGAGGGGAGTCACAGCAAACTGAAGAAATGGAAAGTGGTATAAATAAAATTAAAAGGCATAGATTTCAAAAGCCAGGCAATCAGCAAACCATTGAAGTTTGTGGGAAAATACTACACCTTTAGGCATATTTTCAGTAAAACTAATACCATCGTAACTTCTTCCCTTGAAATTTTATAACATATTTTCAGACTAGGGCAATATTTTCAGATTTTTTAAATCTAGGTCAATTCTAAAGAATATATGTTTGTGTGTGTGTGTGTGTATGCACATGTGTACACCCACACACACACAAACACACACAGTCCAGCTCACATTCCAATTGAGTCCTGTGTTGAAAATTCCAAGGTCACAGTGTCATACCATTTCTTCTATTATCCTTCTTTCTTATTTCGTTTCTTTTTTCACTTTACAGTCTAATGCAAGGAAACCCAAAGTGGAATGTGTGTCACTCTGTGGAGGCAAGATAGTGCATTTGGAGTGAAAGAGGAAAACATTTGAACTTCTGATAATATTTATTTTTATGCCATTGTTTTCTAATTTATATTAAAAGTTTTACAAGGGTCATAATGATATAGACCAGTACACATATAATAATTTCAATAAATAATGTACACAAATCAGTCACATGATTGAAGGTTTTATACTGATAGGGCTCTGTGGAGAAGCTAAAGGGAGACGGATTTCTTCTTCTGAGATTTAGCTAACAATTTACCTATCTAGATATATATCCAGTTTATATATTTGTTTTATTATAAAAGTTAAATATTTTCAATCAAGAAAATTTGGAGAGTACAAAAATATGCAAGAGGAGAGTAAATGACATAACCCCCATGTTTCACCACCAAGATGCGTACTTGGTCACCGATCTCTCAAGATCTTAATTGGTAAAAGTCTATTATAATTATAATGCCCAGCATAAGTACCATAAAGGTGAAAAACTTCCAAAAGTATAATTTTTAAAATTTATTTATTGTACTTTAAGTTCTAGGGTACATGTGCAGAACGTGCAGGTTTGTTTTCTTTGGAGAATTGAATGAATTCTCATAACATACTTTTACATTTATTTCTTATTTTATTTTTTGAGACAGAGTCTCACTCAGCTGCCAAGGCTGGAGTGCAGTAGCATGATCTTGGCTCGTTGCAACCACTGTCTCCCGGGTGCAAGCGATTCTCCCATCTCAGCCTCCCGAGCAGCTGGGATTACAGGCACCTGCCATCATGCCCGGCTAGTTTTTGTATTTTAATAGAGATGAGGTTTCACCATGTTGACCAGGCTGGTCTTGAACTCCTGATCTCAGGTGATCTGCCCATCTCGGCTTCCCAAAGTGTTAGGATTACAGGCATGGGCCACTGCACCTGGCCAGCATTTTTTTTAGTCTTTATTAGAATGTGCTATCAGCAAGTGAGGGCTGTCTGTTATTTAAGCCTCTTGTTTAACTAAATTGGCATCTTAGTTTAGAATACATCTTAAGGATGTTATTAAGATATGGTAAATAAATTTGTAACTAAAAGAAATGACTTGCTTTTTTAAACCTTGAAAAATTATCAGAACCAGTCTGACCAATCATCGAAGCAATTATTCGTATATACTTAAAGTCACTGCTACAGCATTAAGTAGAACTTTCCATAGTTCTTTCTCCATACAGTCTCTGAGCCTGGTTCCCAGAGGAGCAGGGCTTTTGGTCATTTTTGTTGTGATATTGAATGTCACTGACATTGGCATCATGCTCTCCAAATATAATAAAGATATTTGGTGGGAGAGACCAGTTTCTCAGAATGACTTTTACTTGTATTTTTCCCACCTGGAAAAGGGGACTTGGTTCTCATTCTCCTTCATTCATGCATATATTTAATGCAATAAATATTTAAGTGATTCAAATATACAAAACACTCTTCCAGATATAATCTGGATATCCTGGACAACCTTTTCTCTCTGCATTTTATTTTCAAAATGTCTTGACTCACTATTTTCCATGGACTTTGCTATGTATCTTATTAGCATCTTATCAGCATGAAATTTATCCATGTGCACTCTCTTGGGAATTGATGTATTTTAAAGTTTTAGTTGCTATAATATTTTGAAACTTTTTAGTTTGATTTGTCAGATACATATTGTAGAAGTTATTTGTTTTTCATGAGTTACTTTGGCTTCAGAGAGAATGAGGTAAGCATGAGAACCAGAGTGCAATTCTCAACTAGAACTTGACAAGGCCAGGATAAAAACTGAGATTCTGTGCAATGACTTTCATGGTTAATGTCTTGTAAGATGTAAAAGTCAAAGATTACTTCACAAATAAATGTGCAAAACTTTGAAAAGAAAACAAATGATTAAATGCAATAAGTACCTAAGTCTTTTGATTACCTTTTCTCTAAACATTATTAATTATTGCTTAAATCAGTAATTCTTATGTACTATTATTTAACAAAGTGAATCATAAGCAACCCATCTTTCTTTTGCTTAAATAAGTCATTTCTAACTTTTCTGAAAGCATTATTTTAACAGACATAATTTTCTAAATGCATATTTCTCTTCTTTTTTTTTTTTTTGGTGACAGAGTCTTGCTCTGTCATCAGGCGCCAGGCTGGAGTGCAGTGGCGCGATCTCGGCTCACTGCAACCTCCGCCTCCCGGGTTCAAGCAATTCTCCCGCCTCAGCCTCCTGAGTAGCTGGGATTACAGGCACGTGCCACCATGCCCAGCTAATTTTTGTAGTTTTTAGTAGAGATGGGGTTTCACCATGTTGGCCAGGATGGTCTCGATCTCTTGACCTCGTGATCCACCCGCCTTGGCCTCCCAAAGTGGTGGGATTACATGTTTCCTCATCTTTAAAATGGGGATAACACTAAGAACTGTCTCATACTCTTGTTGAAAGGATTAAATGAGTCAAGAGATGTGAAGTACAAAGTGCTGTGAATAGTGCCTGATGTGTATGCTCCAAATATTACATTTTTTCTTAAACTATTGATAACTAATTACTTTCACTTACCTGATCGTCCTGGGAGACAATAACATTTGCAAACCAGTATCAAATGAATGCAAATGAAATTAGGAAACAACCATGCATCTTTGTTAAGCATTTTGTTTCTTTCCATGGACAACCATGCCTGTGATATTAATTCCATATTATTCACATTGTAAATTTAGGAATAAAATTTCCCCAATTGCATATAATTACATTAAATTAATAGTTTTCTGCTGTGAGCAAGTACTCTAAACCTGAGCATATTTCAGAAATGCTGTTTAAATTTTTCATTGAATTCTCTTCTGTTGGAAGCCTCTTTATGTTTGAATGTACACGTCCCAGTATCATTAGAAAATCCTATGTAAGGTTGGGGGCCAAAAGTTTTTCCAGAAGCTTTTCCTCAACCTTGAAGTTGCCTACCTTTTCTTCTCACCACATAACAATGTGCAGAGGGTGGTCTTCCAGTCATATCTTTCTCCTCTGCCTCAGTTTCCCTGTCTTTGGATCCATTAATAGAGGAAAAGAAAGGCAGATCTCCTTGATGGAGTGGAATGATACTTTCCTAGCAGCAAGGACTTTGCCTGCCCTGTCCTTAGTTGGAAAACTTACTTTCAGCTTCCTTTTTAACTTTCACATTGAGAATGCTTCGCTTGAGAGTCTTCTGTTTGTCAAAGAGCCCCAACACCTTGACTTGGTCCTTACAAACTCCCAAGTCATATGCTGTTAAAGGAAACAAATCTTTTTCCACAAAAATAATATTTAAAAACTTTAACATAACATAAATAACTTAATTTGACTGGTTTAAAGTTCAGTGTTGTTTTGTTTTGTTTTTTTGAGGAGAGTTTAATTCCACTGCTGACAATTGTATCGGGATCATGTGGTTTGGCAAGCACTGCGTCTCTCTCTCTTTTCAGGCTGTCCCATTTTCTGGATTCTCACATTCAGAAATATTTGCCTATTATCAAACACTCAGATTTTCTAGGCTCTCAGCTTCGATTTCAATAAAAATTGCAGGAATTTTTTTTAAAAGAGTGGGAGAGAATAGCTACAGTCTAAATAGTTTAAAATTAGGCCCTGGTCCTATTGGTCACTGTTTATTTTCATGGTTATGAGATCCTTGTCTTATTCAATGTAGTAAAAATCCAGTACCTTTAGGCAGTTGGCCTAAGTTTGATTTTTAGGCATTTTGATTTATAAATTGAATTCTATGTAACCTTTACAGGATTCCCAACTCCATTATCATGTTATTACTTTTGTAATGTGTTTTGAGCACTGCCAATGTGTTCAGAATTGAAAAGCATATTAAAGTGGGCCTATTCCCACAATGGTCTAAACATTTTAGCTGAACTTTTTGTTTTTCCACCTCTGCACATTTTGAAAATGCTGCTGTATATTATTTTTCCCCAAACAGATAGGAGTTTCTTTCAAAGTGTTATTTGAGTGTTTTCATTTGCTAGTGTTGCTAGACTCTGAATGACACTCTTTGGTGGTCCTTAGATAGCCTAAGGTGACAGCCATCATCCCATTGTCATGCCTTTCAAAATGTTTGGGCATATTATAAGAAATAATCTTTGAAGTGTCACTATTTTTCTCTAATATCTATGTAAGAAAAACAGCCATTTTTTTTCTTTCAAACTCCTAAATTTTCTTGTTGATCTAAGTCAATTTTTAGTAATGGATGTGTCCACCTGAATGCATTATGACTTTTTCAAGATTAAGAGGCCAGAAATAAGAATAAATGCCTTTGTCTTTCAAGTGTTCCCTTCATTTAACTTTGCTAACCATTGAAGATGATGCTCCAGTTGTTCATTTCCCAGGGAAGCATCCAGGAGTCACTTTAAAGTGATTATCTTTTTATCTTCAGGCTCACCGAATCATTGAATCCTTATGCTGTTTCCAGGACTGCAAGACTATTATGCCTGAGATTTTGACTATATAATAATAGATTCAAGATATCCAAGGTTTAGTTAGTTATAATTTGCATGTCATTCACTTAACTAAGAGGCACAGAATTTTTACTGACTTTCAGTTTCCATTTTGTCATACTAGGCTTGTCAAATTTGGGAAAACTATTACTTAGGTTTCACCCAGAACCATTTAGGTTGATTTGAAAAACTGGTCTATTCAAACTGATTATGGCACATATTTATTCCTTAATTTTCACTCCCATGGCTCAGTCCTACTGCCAGGTACCAATACATTTGGAAACAGTATGTTAGTCTATTAAATTGCAGAAGTGAGAAAATGATTAAAATAGAATATTTTAAGTCACTATTTGGTAACTTAAAACTTGACTGGTGATGTTTATTTGACCTGTTGAAAGACCAAACTAAAGGAATAGCTCTATCATTGTTTTTACATTAACAACAACCAACCACTGAGACATGCTTGACCTTTACTAAATGATTAGTTGAAATAAGCAAAAAGCACCTTCCAGTTCTGAATTTGTACCTTTGGGATAAATGGTAGAGTAATGCTTATGATTAATGAAGATGAACCTGACAATTATGGCTCACTATTTGTTCACATTCCAATGTTAAAACCATACTTAAAATCTTAATGTTGTCTTCACTCAAAAAACTTTAACTAGTTTTCATCCCTGTTGCATATTTTCAAATGAATGAAGTTTTATGGTAGCTGCTGACATTTAAAGGAAAATAGAGGCATGGTTCAGGAAAAGAATTAATCATTGGCTAACAAATTATAGTCAGTATGTAATATTGCTAAAAATTGATAAAATTGGGGTTGAGGAGGGAAATTAGCTTAGTATTCAAAAGTGTTATTTAATTCATGATTAGAACCACTCATTTGTGACCAATTTGCTTTCGATCATTTCATTTAGTGGCAGAAGCAAAATTTTAACATTCCTAAAAATCTGGCCAAATAATTTGAAGAAGCATAAGTAACAAAAATTAATGTAAAAATTAAAAGCCAGAATAATTAATAGAAATTCAAAAAGCTTATAAAGACTACAAAACTATCCCAAGATTTTCCTGAAATTATCTAGTCTCTTCAGCCCTTTTCCACCAATGGTTTGTTTTAATAAATAGACAACAGTGCTTAAAGGCATACACAAATTTGCCTTTCATCATTGCCATGATGTGTGAACATTATCGTCTTTACTCCTGAAACACACCCACAAATTATATCTACCTGTGAGCATGGAATTCAAACTTCAAAGCATATATGTCTCAGGAATTTCTAAGAATTCTGCTCTATCAGACTTTGGAGTTGAGTAGAAATAGATCAGGATGATAGGGTTTTGTAAATAAGAGGTTCAAACCAACCTAATATTCCCATGTATTGACTAATGACAGGGAAGGGAGTGACCCAGCAGTCCAATAGAGTAAGGAAGCAGAGTCTTGTAGGGAGGAAGAAGGTACAACTTGGCTAGAGTGTGAAGTTTTTGTCTCTTTTTGTATTAGTTTCTTAGGGCTGGTATAACAAGTTACCGTAAACTGAGTGACTAAAGAACAAAAATTTATTCTGCACAGCTCTGGAGGCTAGAAACCTGAGATCAAGGTGTTGGCAGGTTGGTTCCTTCTGAGGTCCATGAGGAAGAATCTCTTCCTTGCCTCTTCACCAGCTTCTGGTGGTTTCCAGAAATGGTTGGCCTTTTTGGCTTGTAGAAGCAGCACCCTGCCCTCTGCCTTCACCTTCATGTGACATTCTCTCTGTATGTAAGTCTGTCTCTATGCCAGTCATGTTAGATTAAAGCCCCCTCTAAGGATCTCATTTTAGCTTGATTACCTATTTAAGGATTATGTCTCCAAATAATGTCACAGTCCAATGTATTGAGGGCTAAAACTTCAACATAAAAATGTTGAGGGTTTACCATTCAACTCATAACAGAGTTGAAGTTAGTTGGGCAAGGAGACTATACTGGTGGTGCTTTAGCAATCCTGGGCAGGAACAAGATTTAAAACAGGTTAGAGAGAAAGCATAATTCCTTGCTCTTAGGTTCATTCATCCAATATATGTCCCATCCAACGGGATGTCCCATCTAATATATGTTGCGCTATGTCCCAAGCACTGCACAAGTGCTAGGATATAGTGATGAACAAACTAGACTTTCTTGACTCTGCCCAGTTTACCTTTATAGCCCAATGGCCAGGTAGCTGATGTTCAGAGACAGGTGAATTTTAGTCATGGTCATAAACAAAATTGCCTTCAGGTGCCAGGCATGGAATATAGTAACTGAAGCTCATCAGATGTGACAAAAGGCAAGTCAAAAACTCAGTGGTAACTGGCAACTGAAACAGCTTTAGTGTGAGGGAGCACAGCAAATGCAGTGGGCTGTGACCCCTGTGGTATGCCCATCCTGCTTAAGGGGGACAACCCTCCTGCTTGCAGATGTATGGGCTATGGTAGACTACTGCATATGCCCCCATGTTTCAAAAGAAATCAGAAATCTGTATTTTATATAAAGTCTCCTGATATTTAAATGTTGGCATATTACATATTAAGTAGCCATCTAAGACATATCTGCTGGTGCAAGTGACCTTGTTCTGTTGCGTTATTCCTTCAGCTTAGAGAAAGGAACACATCACCTGGAGTCTGATGGCACAACAGCTGTAACCACCAATCATATCAGGAGGGGAAATTGAGGGTCTTCCTTTTTAACACTTTGCCAAAAGTTAATGGAGTGAATAGAGTGTGTTCCAGGTAGTTTGGAGAAGACCATAGGACAAGGGTTGTTCTGCCAACCACGTCAAAGGAAGATGAAAAATGGAAGATAAATCAGGCTGTTAAAGAGAAATATTGTATTTCACAGGAGGGCAGAATCATTGCAGTCAGGGGCTAGCATTCCTACTGACAAACCCTGGTCTGTAGCCAGCATCTAATCTGTTAAATATCTGAGATATTTGCCCATGTTTATGTGTTAGACTTGCCCTAACTAGGTCAATAAACTCCTCACATACCATCTGAACTCTAAACTTGTCTTTTTTTCTTTTAGCCTCTCCTCTTCATCAAAGTATGTACATTTACAAACTTTGCTTGATTTTTCTTTTCAACCTGCAAACAATTAGATTTTTTCTGATGTGCTAGTGAAGAAATTATGGAAAATATCTGTTTTTTATCTTTACTTTTGCTAAAAACTTGCTTATTTAACAGGGATTCAGAATGCCTCCATTATATAAAGATGTTGATTATAGAAGGATTCTAACTTGAGATGAGATAATTTTACATGGGGAGGCAAGGATCCAGACATTCTAGCTTCCTTTTTGTACACATTTTTGGAAGGAACATAGACCTTTAGGGGGGTAGGGTGGTGAAAAATTCTGAGAAAAGGGCTGGCAGTTAGAATGACCCATATTCTACCCTATGGTGGCAGAGTCTGGAGAACAGATACATAGGTTGATGAGATAGGCGACTTTGTTGAAAAGTAGTCTTTTCCCAGGATAATCCTGCTGGAGGTCATATGGCATGAATTGCTGTAACTAAGCCTTCTCAGTATCCCTTTATACCTTTTTATGTTACCTGTGCCACTGAACTAATGTCTCATTATGTCTGTGTAAGAAATATCATTACCTTTCTCAAGTTTAACTTCTGATTTAAATGGAAGTACATTATCTGAACAGTGGAATCAAGGAGTAAACTACTAAATCCCATTTCAGTGTAATCTGTATTTCATGGTGTTTTAACAGGTCAACAGCTTCCTGTGAAGATTGCTTCATTTAAGTGTTTTCCCCAGAATTTGACATAATTTTGTCTGAACCAAATGGCAACCAGAATTTTGCTGAAAACTGCATTTAATTTACATCTTTATATCAGTTATTTTCCTTCACAAATATAAGTATAAATAAGTTTCTCTGCAATAAAATAGCGAAGAAAGTAACATTAAATGGTGATTGTACAGCTGTAACAGATGAGTCACTGTAGAAAATTAAAACACACATGCACATGCAGCAAAAACTAGGAGATAACTCTAAGGATTTCAAGACATGTGTCTAGATATGACTTCAAGAACTATCTAGAAACAAGCAAAAGATAACATCCAGTCAATTCAAGGTATGTTGAAGACTTGAACTGCTTTGTGGATTTCCAGGCTCCGATAAAAATCATGGGCTATGCTAATCGTAGAGGTGTCTTAGACGAGATGGAACTGTAGCTGTGCCTCAAGTTCCTACAAAATTTAGATTGCAGCGTAAAGATGACAGAAGGTGAGGACTTCATGCTAAAGTTGGGAGAGTTTGCAGGGTAGCAGGGAGGGGATGTCAAGTAGAAGGTGCTTCATTCTGAGTCAAAATGAGTCATGGTAACAGATGAGATCAAACAGTAATGTCAGGCCAGTTGCTGTCCTAGGACCTATTCAGGATACCATGTTTTATTGAGTCATCATGTTTCCTGAGTCTCTTTCAAATTTGTAGGGGTTTCTCAGTCTTTGTTTTTCATGACCTTGACATTTTAAAGCCTCATACCCGTTTTAATTTCTTCTTGAATAGTCTTATAACGAATATTTTTATTTATAATTACCAGGAAAAAAATCATAATCATTTTGCAAGGATTGTTCATTAAAAAATTGCTACCAAATTTCATGATTTGAGCAGAGACAAATGGTATTTTTTAGTGTGTGGCTTAATACCTTCAACAGTATAATGTGAATTTTTTTTTACCTTTATGCCACCTAAGTATCCCTCCATTTCTAGTGGAATATGTATTGTCTCAGTCAGCTTTGGTGGCTATAAGAAAATATCATAGACTCGGTGTCTTAAACAACAGAAATCCATTTTCTTATAGTTTCAGAGGCTAGAATTACAGGATCAAGGTGCCAGCATTATTAGTATTTGGTGAGGGTTCCTTCTCTGGCTTGCATGCATCTACCTTCTTGCTGTGGCCCCACAGTGGGAGAAAAAGAGAGAGGGAGCTTGGAAATTACATAGCTAGAAATGATGTCCCAGTTAGTAATATAACCCTGGATGGCCCAATGGATACTCTATTTGCCATAGCAATTTACATGAGCATCATAACTCACTGTGGTGGGCGTGGGATGCTGCCTTTTGGACCTCTGCCAATGATGCCTCTGAAATCTGCATGTTGTTTCCAAGACTCTATCATCTGCACATGAATTGATTCTTAATGCCCTTTTCTTCACTGTCCTCTGAATCACAGTCTTGCACAGGTGCAACTCATTATCAGGGCCTAGGTCATGTGCCTGAACCTAGCTGAAAACGATGCTGAGAAAGCAAGTTTCTGACATTGATGCAATGGGACTCAAATGGAGATGCCTCCAAACATAGGAAGGGTATTTCAAATGCACCAAGTAATCAGAGATCTTGTAGAAATGGTAATGTTACATCCATCATATGCAACAACCACACCTTACTGATTTATTCCTCTTAATAATGATCACCTCAGCTGACTCCAACTCCTTTTTTCAATGAATAACTTGACAATGGACAATCTCTTTCCCTGGGGTATATCTGGGCTGTAAGTATTTACCACACATAATACCTCATTTTATTGAACTCTTCCAAGCTTATCTTGAGCATGTCTGTACCAGCAGTAACTTTGGATACCAGTTTTTCTAAATGTTTGACAAATATTTATATTATGTTATGTGAAATGTTTTGATTGATGTGTTAATTGTATATCTCTGATTATTGGTGAGGTTGGGCATCTCTTCATATACATTTTAGATATTTGGGTTTCTACTTCATTTATGTTTTATCAATATCTGCTTTTTAATCTATTAGCTTCCCTGTCTTTTGTTAATTCATGAGCTACTTTTATAGTATTTTAGATATTAATCCTTTGTATTTCAAAGAATTTGCATTTTCTCCTAGCATATTACTTTGTAACTCTAAGATATTTTGTTAAGAAAAAGCTTTTAATTTTGATATTTGATTTTCTTTAACCTTATGATTTGTCATTTTGGGGTCTTAAGGTTACAAAACAAGTTTCCTACTTTTTTGCCTTTATGATTTTTACCTTTAGAGTTTTACTTTTCATGTTTCTTCATTTAATCCATCAGTCCTTCCATTATACCCGGAGTAAGATAGGGGTCTGGCTTTGTTTTTCTCCATACTGTGTCAGTTTTCTCAATGCCATCTACTAAGCTCTCTCCTTCTATTTTGTGGTGCTTTTACTTTCTGTATTTAAATGATTATTTTTTTTTTTTTTTTTTTTTTTTTTGCTTTCTAGTATGTTCATTTTCTTCTAGTGTATAAACCTTAGTATAATATTAGTATTTTAAAAATTATTTCTAAGGCTCTGTAGAATTTCTTGGTCTTTTGTTACGTACATTCTTTGTCTTTTTTGTTGTTTTTCCAGAATGGACTTCCCTGTTGATGGATCTTTATTTTTTTATACAAATTTAAATGATTTGTTAGTTTTCTCAGAAATTTTCTATGCAATTTATTTACAATTATAGATTAATTCAGATAGCATTGCTATCCTTTCACAAACATAATATTTCCTTTGTTTTCTCTGAGTCTTTGAGTTTTAAAAGTTTATTTTTAAAGGTCATGGGCATTTAAAAAAATCAGAATAATGGCTAGATGTTTGATAGTTTTATTTATATTGTGAAGAAAATCTCATTTTCTATTTATTAGATGGGTAGATAGTAAGCCACACAGGTTATTTAAAGAGCTAAAAAGAGCTCAACTAAACAACTCTTAACACCCAGACTGTTCACCCAAACCCTCTTATGCTCTTATACATCAAAATTTCCCATCTTTCTAGCATTTTGTTGCCATTTAAAAATATTGTATTGTCAGAACTATCAAAATTCCCGTTGATTCTGTACATCTCTGAGTCTGGGTTCAGGGAAAGGTGCCAGTTGCCTGTGTTTGTTCACTGTGTTATCAAGGACCCTTTATTTTATTTTCCTCATTTATTTTTGGAGGAAAGGTGATGAGGGTCAATGGTGACTGACTATTCTATTTGTACCTGCTTGCCCATCCCTCAGGTTTTCTTTTCAGGTTATGTCTTGACAATATGATTACTGGAAGATCATTTATAATACTTTTCCTTATTAAATATTCAAATTCCTGTGTTGTACAGTATATATATCCCAAAGTCCCCCAAAGAAATTATTTTCACAGATTTTAGATTGATTTTGTATTTCATGACAGTGATTTCAGGGTTCATAGACTGAATCATAATTTCAGCTGTTTCAGACTCATGAATCAGTATCACTAAGGTGTATCTGAAGAACTGAAACACTTTCATTGCAAATCTAAGTGATAATATGGGCCTCAGGATTGCCCTGGAATATGTATGAGAACCAACCACTTAGGAACAAATATTCTGCTGATAACAGCCAGCCAGCCAAATGCAGCCCCTGATAAAGATAAATAACCTGTACTCAGGGAAATTTTTTGCATCATTAAACATGGTGAGCATATTAGCTAGCAGGGGGTGGAGTCGAGTCCCCAAAGAGATAAATCTAAATTATGTGCGCTGCAGTGATCATAACAGTAATGCACCATCTTGGCTAACTAGCTGACATCAATGGGGAAGGGAATTTCAGATTTAAATGAACCAAACTAAAAAGCATTTCAGTGCACATACAGATTAATTGGAGCATATTCATGAACTTTTCAGCCCTATTATGCCTCTTTTTTTTTTTGACTGGTGCCAAGCACAAAGAGCTTAGAATTTTCCTGTCAAATCTTGCATCTTTGTTTCTTCTTTTCATTTTCTTATGCAGCTTGATTAATTACTCCCCAATTTGCTCTCCATTAATCTCCCTCCTACATGGTTGTATCAGTACTTGCCAAATTCTCTTTTCTTTATATGTGACTAAGATGGATAATATAAGTTTAGTGACACTTCTCTTAAATGAGTCAATGAAGTAGTCATTTGTTAATACTATGCTTTTGAAATGCAGAAAATTCCAAATTCAAAGTTAAGAATTGCTGTTAATTGTGTCAGAAAAAGCATCTTGTTGATAATATGAACAAATTGGAAAGTCTGAAAAAGTTTTATGATGACCAAACTTGATTTTGTTATTCTCTGCTATTTGTGTTAGACGATCTTTTGAGATAAGGGACCTAGCTATATTCAAAGGGTCGCTATATCTGATTTTGTTTCACTCAGTTTTCATTATATATGGATAAACAAAGAAAGAAAACACTTTTTTGTGAAGACACATTAGTCAATGTTTAAAAATATGTTTTTTCCTATTTTAAATAAAGACAATAAAGTGAGCTTCTGCTAGACTATAAGATATACATGACCATGTCTGTTTTGTCTGTTTTATTTACAGTAATTGTTCCAATGTACAGCACAACCATGGAACAGTTAGGTACTCAATAAACATTTGTTGAATAGATGAACAATTTTCAAAAATGATATTTTGTGCCTAAAAGGAATAATTTATGTAAATTGGAGATAGTGAGTGGCATAACAGTAAAAGTTGACTTACAATTTTAACCAGAGAGAAAACTACTTGCAACAGACACCACCAAAACATTTCTCACTGATTGCCTATTCACATATTTAGGACTATGCCACTCAGGCTCATGATAACTTTTATTAAAAGCAAATTGCCCAAATAGCCAATGACAGACAGATCTCTAGAGATAATCAGGGTTTAAATTGCATTTTAGCCACTTACTGTAGAATGATTTCAGTGGATACTTTAACCTTTTTCTGTCTCCTTTGACTGTTCTTCAAATGGGTGGCAGGATACTTACCAGCTCGCAGTGTTGGAGAGTTACTAGCACACTATGCAGAAGGTATGTGTTGCCCATCATTTCCCCTTCCTCTGCTTCCCTGCTCTCCCAACAGCAAGATATTTTCTTTTTTTCTTTTTCTTTTTTTTGAGATGGAGTCCCACTCTGTCACCCAGCCTGGAGTGCAGTGGTGTGATCTTGGTTCACTGCAACCTCTGCCTCCCAGGTTCAGGCTATTGTCTTGCCTCAGCCTCCCGAGTATCTGGGATTACAGGCACACACCACCATGCCCGGCTAATTTTTTTGTACTTGTAGTAGAAACAGGGTTTTGCCATGTTGGCCGGGCTGGTCTCAAACTCGTGACTTCAGGTGATCCACTCACCTCGGCCTACCAAAGTGCTGGGATTACAGGTGCAAGCCACTGTGCTCAGCCCACAAGATATTTTCCAAATCATAATGTTTTATTTAGAACACTATGGATCCCATAGATAATTAATATTTTTTATATTTAATTCTTTTTTTTAAAGATGCCAGAAACATGACTATGTACAAGAATGTTAAAGCATAAACCATGAGTCTGTCACATTGAAAATAAATAAGATTTAAAGCATACCTTTTCTATCTCATCTTTTTTTTTTTAAAGTGGCAGCTGGGCACAGTGGGTCATGCCTGTAATCCCAAAACTTTGGGAGGCCAAGGTGGGTGGATCACCTGAGGTCAGGAGTTCAAGACCAGCCTGACCAACATGGTGAAACCCCATCTCTACTAGAAATACAAAAAATTAGCCAGGTGTGGTGGTAGGCACCTGTAATCCCAGCTACTTGGGAGGCTGAGGCAGGAGAATCACTTGAATACAGGAGGCAGAGGTTGCAGTGAGCCGAGATTGCACCATTGCACTCCTACCTAAGTGACAAGAGCAAAAC